>CAIGQQ010037820.1:6389656-6412157 GCA_903798035.1 Danio albolineatus
TAATAATAATAATAATAATAATAATAATAATAATAATAATAATAATAGGTGCCATGGTGGCGTAGTGAGTAGCACGTTCACCTCACAGCAAGAAGGTTGCTGGTTTAAGCCTGGGCTGGGTCAGTTGGCATTTCTGTGTGGAGTTTGCATGTTCTCCTTGTGTTGGTTTCCTCCGGGTGCTCCGGTTTCCCACAAGTCCAAAGATATGTGGTACAGGTGAATTAGGTAAGCTAAATTGTCTGTAGTGTATGAGAGTGAATGAGTGTGTATGGATGTTTCCCAGAGATGGGTTGCAGCTGGAAGGGCATCTGCTGCGTAAAACAAATGCTGGATAAGTTGGCGGTTCATTCCACTGTGGCGACCCCAGATTAAAAAAGAGACTAAGCCAAAAAGAAAATGAATGAATGAATAATAATAATAATAATAATAATTATGGTGCTGATGGATGTGTTATAATTTGTTCAGTTTTTTATATGTAACTTGCTGAAAACTCCCTTACAGTCTTTCTTTTCTAAATTACTTGTTTTCTCACATACAGTACATTTTTAAAAGTGACTTTTATGGAATTTTTTATAAACTTGAATTCATATTTAATAAAAAAAAAACTTTGTTCTGTTATTTTACATATTTTAAAAATCATTCCTTACACAATATACTGTTTCAGATTTAAATGTCAATAAAAGTCACTGTAAAACTGAACAGTTAAATTTACAAAATCAACACGATCAAAGCAGAAATCCCATAATGAAATTTGAAATTGTAAATTAACAAAACAAATGGCTACATTATTAATGTACAGGCATCCATTAAATAACTAACCAATTAAGTGTTTTACAGTGCAAAATACTGTAAAAAAGCATGAGTTTTTCCCATAATATATTATTTTTATTATGTTATTTAAAAAAAATTCATTTTGGATGACACGGTGGCTCAGTGGTTAGCACTGTCGCACAGCAAGAAGGTTGCTGGTTCTAGCTCTCGGCTGGGGCAGTTGGCTTTTCTGTGTGAAGATTGCATGTTCACCCCACAGGGCCGTAGTAAATGAGGGGGAAAGGGTGACGGAGTGCATAGGGCCCTGGCAAATTAGGGGCCAGCGATGGGTGCAGTGAAACACCACCTGAGCACCACTGAACATTAAAATCAACACTGAAATAGAGACTAAGCTGAAGAAAAAATTAATTAATTAATCAATTTTGGGGTTATTTTAGTTTTCCTTTTTATTTTAGTTGTAATTACAAATTTTCTTCCTCTCTCAATTGTTAGACACCAAAAGTTCCTGCTTACTGTATTTTTCTCGGTGATGATGGATGTGTTATAATTTATGCCGCTTTCTGTAACTTCTTGAAAGCTTATAGTCTTAGGTGAGCTTCTGGCATATTTGTATTGATTTTTAAGTTTGAATTAATATTTTATGTTATCTAAAATTATGGTAAAAACGAAATCTGTTAATTTACATAGAAATAAATTTCTCAATCATCAAGTCAATAAATGTCACTGTAAAAATTAAGTTACATTTTCAAAGTCATTTTCATTTTCAAAAACCATCATCAAAGCAGAAATTAAGGTCCCATAATGCAATTCCAAAGTGTAAATAAACAAAAAAAAACCTACATTATTAATGTACAGGCATCCATTAATTAACTAATTAATTAAGTGTTTTACAGTGCAAATAATAAAGAATGCATTTTTCCATAATATATTATTTTTTTATGTTATTTTAAAACAGTATTTGATTTTGGATGACGCGCTCTCAGTTGTTAGACACCTGAAAAATTCCTGCGTATTGTATTTTTCTTCCTTCGTTGTACAGCTTTGATAGATTAAAATATGTATATATATTAATGGTGATGATGCATGTGTTATAATTTATGCAGCTTTCTGTAACTACTTGAAAGCTCTATTATAGTCTTAGGTGAGCTTCTGACATATTTTTATTGAATTTTAAGTTTGAATTAATATTTTTGTTATCTAATTTATGGTAAAAATAAAATCTGTTCATTTACACAGAAATAAATTTCTCAATCATCAAGTCAATAAATGTCACTGTAAAAATGTAGTTACATTTTCAAAATCATTTTCGTTTTCAAAAACCATCATCAAAGCAGAAATCAAGGTCCCGTAATGCAATTCCAAAGTGTAAATAAACAAAAAACGACTACAAAAGTGTTTTCAGTTTTTCCATAATATTTTAATTAGCTTCTGTTTGAACTTTTTGTTAAATTCATTTTGGGGTTATTTAAATTGTTCTTCATTAATTGCACATTTTCTTCCATTCCCAGTTGTTTGACACCTCAAAAGTTCCTGCTTTTTTCATATATTTCCTCCCTTCATTATCCATGGCTTCGTTTCACAGCTTTCTGGGTGAGATTTAAAAATAAAATTTAAATTGTAATACATCCATCAGCACCGTAAGACACGTTTTCTATAACTTCCCCAAAACTTATGGCTCCATTATAGTTGGAGATGAGTTTCTGACAGACAGCAGAAAATTCGCTCGGATTCTGGGAACTTTGCTTCAAACAGCTGACACAACTTTTGTGCTTATGAAGCGAGTCTGTGTTCGGATGTTGGAGTTTTCCACCTGACAGGTGCTTTAACCTGTGGGAATTACAGGTTTGGATTTTAAGCGGGTACAGAAGGAGACACGGGTCCTTATGTATCAGCCGTCTCTGAGTTTGACTGACACTCGAATTCTGTTCTCCTCCGCTTTGGGATTTAGCACATGTATTAGGATATAGAATAAACAGAGATACTAAAACTATACTCTAGCTCTGTTTATATATGGGTGAAAGATAGAATAGTTGAATACGGCCCATTTAAACTGGATTATTCTGAGCACAAAAATACGCATGATTTATGCAAGACACCCACATTCAGCCTAGCAATAATGTAAGACTTAGTGGAGTTCAAAATTATTTATTGTTATTATAAATATTTATACAATAAATAAACATTTTACTTGATTTTAATATGCTTTCTATGCAAAAGGAGTTTATAAAATTCATTAGATTCCACAACCAGAAATGGGATGTCTTGTCTTTGACCCACATGTAATTCTTATTCAGTTATTCCGTTTTTATTTTAAGCCTGTTTTGTCACATGTGGTGATATAAAAGAGAGAAGACGAGGAGATATGAGCCAGAATGTCAAGCAGATGAAAGCTAAAGCTCAACATGTCGAAGCATGTGTTCTAGCTGCTAGGGAAAACGTGAGGAATAAATGTTACAATGGAGTTGTTTGTGCAGCTTCAACATGGAGGAACTGTTATTCTTGTTTTCAATGCTTTTATATGTTGGGATTTACTATGGTGCTATTGTCAAAACATTGTACATAATCTGCATATTGCTCATGTTTTAAAGCAATACATGCGGATGCTATCTGTTTGCCTGATGCTTTAGCACACGCTGTTAGAATGCAGCTAATAGTTATCAGTAAAATATTACAGAGTTTGTAATTTACTCAAAAAAAAACATTATTTTGCTGCTTGTTCAAACTACTTATTAAAATGAGCTGAAACAACACAATTCCTGAGATTTTTGGGGGGACAACTTAATGGTTTTATGTTCAATCCACTTAAATTTGTAAAAAACTAATAAGTTAAAATAATTCTTTCATGTTGCCCCAACACAAATGGATTGTGTGGAACCAAGCATTTTTTTAACAGTGTAATTCTGAAAGTGTTCATTTGGTTTTGCAGGTTTAAGTTGTATGTCATAGTAAACTAAACGTATTTGGATCTGCTTCATTACATTTACAGCCATGCTTTTTTATTATTATTTGTTATTCATTATTTATTTATTTTGATTAATTCATTTATTTTTGGTGTAACTTTTTCACATTGAAATTGAGCCAGAGATAGCAATCATTGGGGTCCAAGCACAGCTCATTGGGAAATTGGTGTTGAATTGACATCATAATTGGTGTCAAAGAACTGGTTTGATATACCAATCAAACTGACATATAAATGACATTGCTACCATAAACCACTTTCAATGCAGGTTTAACTTTCTATTTTCAGCCAGTAGCCAATGACACTGTTGTCCAAACTGAATTTAGACTACACTTTTTTTTTAAGTTACAAATGTTAGGCAACTTGCTGCAGAGCTTTTTGAGTTGATTCAACTTAAATTGTGTCAAGAGCAGTACTTGGGTTAAAAATTGATTGCCTGGGTTAAAAGTTGCCTTACAATTTTAAGTTAAGTCAACTTTTTTCCCAGTCTAATGTTACAGCTTTGAGATCAATCCTTGACTGTAATTTAATATGCCACTGGGAAACACCTTGTATGAAGTAAATGCAGATGGACAAGTCTCTTTTTAAAATTTACATGAGGACTTACAAGTCTTTCGATGAAAACATTATTTTATTCACTGTAGAAAAATGCTATCTCTTCTCTCTTTTCATGCTTTTGTTAACAGGGCAGATGACAGAAAAGATGCCTTAGAGAGAGAGAGTGTGTGGGATTGGCAAAAGACCAGAAGTCAACCGTAGGAGAGTAAATAATAAATTTAGGTTTCATTTTAATATGACTTTACTTATAGCGCATGTCTTTGGACTGGGGTAGAAACCAGAGCAGCTGGAGGAAACTCATGTGACCACGGGGAACACATACAAAGTCCACACAGAAATTCCCTCCTGGCCCAGCCGGGACTCAAACCGAATCTTCTTGCTGTGAGGCGACAGTATTAATCTTTGAGCCACCATGTGATTCATTCATTCATTTACTTGTCGACTTAGTCCCTTTATTAACCTGGGGTCGCCACAGTGGAATGAACCAGCAACTTATCCAGCATGTGTTTTTACGCAGCAGATTTAGCTTACCCAATTCACCTGTACCGCTTTGGACTTATAGAAACTTTGTACTTTGGACTTGAGAAACTAGAGCACCCGGAGGAAACCCACGCCAACACGGGGAGAACATGCAAACTCCACAAAGAAACGCCAACTGATCCAGCCGAGGCTCCAACCAGTGACCTTCTTGCTGTGAGGCGATCATACCTGCCAACATTTGGTTATGAAATCCCAGGAGATTATTAACCGGGGGGTGGGGGGGATACAAATAACAAAATAAACATACAAATGAGCCCAAAGCAATATCCATGGCTCCTGGTGCCACAATGTGGTGTAGTAAAGCGAAGCGATAACAATAAACTCTCTAAGGAATTGGACATTATTAATAATTTTAACATAATTTGCAATTTTAGTGCCGTTGTGATTTCACATGCTGAGTGATGGCGTTTTTCCCACTGTGTCCTACATTAAATCAATACGACACACTTTGCAGAAAGGCGTCATCAAGGTGGCTTCTAGACAAAAACTTGATTTCTTCCGTTCAGCTGCTGGTAAATTTAGATGTATATTTTTTTCTTTGCCGAAGCACAACCTGACTCTTTTTCCTTCCATCATGTGTACTACTACTGACACAGCTGCTTGTTTCTACTGCCACCGTTTAAGTTCCGCATCTACCTCCTGCGCAGAAATCAACAGCGCACCTGAGTTGTAACTTACGTTGCCAGATTGAGGTAAAATATGTTACAAGATTTGAATATTGCGTCAATTGTGTGAGGTAATGAACTTCATTCAAGATCTGGCAACTTGACAAATATGAACAAAAGTGATTTTTTTAAACTGCATTGGGACGTACTAAAAACGGGAGTGTTGGCAGGTATGGATGCGATTGTGCTACCCACTGTGCCACCGTGAGGCCCACATCTATGTGATAACAAAGTATATAGGTTCTTCAAAGAATTTTTTTAAACTCTAGATTGAGTTTAATTTGGTTAAGCTTCCATCGCAAGAACTTACAGTATACTGTATATATTCATATAGTGTTAATATTTCTATAGAACATAAGAAAATAAGTATTTGAGTGAAGATATACACAACAGCCACAGCCATATCACCCCTGCAGCCCAAGAGTGGTTACTCACTGAAGCTAAGCAGGGATGAGCCTGGTCAGTACCTGGATGGGAGACCACATGGGAAAACTAGGTTGCTGTGTTAGTGAGGCCAGCAGGGGGCGCTTAACCTGCGGTCTATGTGAGTCCTAATGCCTCAGTAAAAGTGAAGGGGACACTATACTGTCAGTGGGCGCCATCTTTCGGATGAGACGTTAAAACGAGGTCCTGACTCTCTGTGGTCATTAAAAATCCTGTGGCACTTCTCGTAAAAGAGTAGGGGTGTAACCCCGGTGTCCTGGCCAAAGTCCCTCAATCGACCCGTACGATCATGGCCTTCCAATCATCCCCATCCTCCGAATTGCCTCTATCACTGTCTCTCCACTACACCAATAGCTGGTGTGCGGTGAGCGCACTGGCACCGTTGTCGTGTGGCTGCCGTCGCAACATCCAAGTGGATGCTGCACACTGGTGGTGGTGTGGAGAGAACCCCCTCATGATTGTAAAGCGCTTTGTGTGTATGGCCATACACAATAAATGCGCTATATAAATACACATTGCATTACACATTACAACAGTTTATTCAGAAAAGCCTCTTTTTCATTTGCATTAAAATAATTATGGCTTTCCTACAGCAGGAATTAATTTTCTTTATGCAGTACCACATTTTCAATTGTGAACATCTGTGATGGTCTGTGGCTGGATGTCCTCTAGAAGATAAGAGCTCTTGATGTTTCTCCATTGCCAGTCTAGTGCACACTGACAGGAATGTAGGAGACTATGGCCTCGGGTCACAGCATCCTGTCTGGGCAGCACGACTGGGCTTTTTTTTCTCTCTCTCCCAGGATTCTTGTTGCTCTCTTCTTCTCGTCTTGTCTGTTAGCTTTTCTGTGTGTGAGGCATTTAAAGTACACATGCACAAGGGGTGCCATCAGTGACATGATAATGGCTGTCAGGCTCATTTGCATAAGCTGAAGGACAGGTGGAGGATATGACCACTGGCTAGTGTGACCAGAATGATTGACAGCCGAGCGCCAACCCCTGCCTGGAAAAAAAAGATACCCTGGAAAACAATGCATTACAGCATTAAAAATATAATGATAGGTTTGTGTGAAAAATATGAATGATTTACAAATTAAACCGGAGGAACAGGAGAGAGAGAGAGAGTGAGATGGAAGAAGCTTTCGTTTTATTCATCTGATTGAGTATGCTGGAAAATATGGAGAATCAGGTGACAGACTTTTATAAACCTGTTAAAAAAGATAAATTGATACACAGTAACGCTGATTGAGAAGTGATTTTGGTCAAATCGAGTTACATTTATGTGCTGTCTTTGAATTAGAAAATAAAATGTCAAACAAGAGCATTTTTATATAAGAAATATAACAATTTTAACAAAACATTTGACAAAAAGAAGTTTCCGTTTTTCCGTCAAAAAAAATTAATAAAAGAATAGTGGATGCAAAACTAAAAAATCTGTCGTGATTTCCTCACCTCATGTTGCTCCAAACCTGCATGACTTCCGCTTTTCCATGGAGCACAAAGGGTTTATTTTTAAAGTATTTCCTGGCCGTTTCTTTTCATATAATGAAAGTGAATGAGAACCAGGACTGCCAGGCTCCACAGTGACAGAAAAATCCCCATGAAAGTGGCATGACTCACGCTCTATATTCAAAGTTTTCTGAAACATATGATAGCTATGTGATGAACTATTCCTTTAACAGATGTTATTTGGAAACTTTCTGAATATCAGACTTAGAGAAAGTTTTGCAGTTGTCCACATTTCTGTAGTTTTATAAGTTTCAGCTCAAAAAATCTCCCTCATCGTTTACTATATCATGCTAGTGCCTATTTGGGTGGAAGCAAAACAAGCTGCTCCTTTTGTTTGTGTCTCTTTAAATGATTATGAGCTGCTGCTTCTTCCCATGTTTTAAAAAACCCCGGTGCCTTCATAGCTTATGCTCTAACTTTAAGGGCTCAATTGTAACGATCTAGGCACAAAGTCTAAAGTGCATTAAGGGTGTGACCGAATGAACGTTTTTTTTTTTTTAGCTATTTAAAAGGACGGAAAAAGACGCTGGTGTAACAGGGTTGTGCTTATTCTCTTAATGAGTTATAGGTGTGTTTTGAGTATAACGTGCATTAATTGAGTATAACGTGCACCATCAGAGTCGCATCTCCCATTCCCTTTAAGAGTCAGTTGCATCGACACCGATTCTACATGTTAAATCCAAGCGGCAAGCTCCCGTTCTCCCTCGGGAAGCCAATACGGAAGTAACTGAAACTGCAATTCATCGAAATTCCACTAGTCCTGGCTCCATAATAGAGCAAATCTCTAATGAGCCCACTGTTAAAATGGCCAACTTTACAGCAGAAAAAAAGGTGTTTACAGCCTGGTACAAAGAAGCTTATATTACACTTTATGACAACTGTGAGGGGGTGAATTTTTTTTAACTCATCCGTTTCCTTTATATTAAGCTAAATTAAGTTTGCATAATTAAGGGCGTGGCCACTTGAGTGACAGCTAGTCCCGCTGGTCGCCGTCACGTCACCTCAGCTGATTCCGGCTGATTAGCCGCGGATCTCGGCATATTCATCGTATTTTTGTGTTGTTTTATGTGGCTTTACACAGTCAGTTGCCTTTTGGAATTATTTCCAGCAATTATCAGATAATATGGCATGCTGTGTGCACTTAATTGTGCTCACAAACCTTTCACGTGGCCTCCGTTTCCCAGGTGAGTGAAATTATATACTTATACCATATCTATAAATGTGTTTGTTTTATTTAAGATAATTTATAATTTATAATGTTCTTCAGAACTCTAATGCACTCCAGAATCTGACAGATTGATCAGCTGTAGACTCTAGAACAGTCATCTGAAGCGTTGTCATATAGTGTTCTGCCTGAATTCCTAAATAGCCCTGCATTTACTAACAGACTATGTCTGAAGCATTTGGATGTAATTTGCACTTTCTTCCGGTTGAAAAACGTCATAAGAACGATGTTTAGTGGCTTGATGTATTACAACAGTGTTTTCAACAGACTAAACACTTTATTGATATAGTGTACAACCAAGCACATGTGGTCAGAACACAAATGAGTCGCAGGTAATGAAATATTATGTGTTTCTCCCATAAGAAAGCCCTTGACTAAATGCCAGCATGCGTCCTGTGGCTCCGCTCATGTTCCGCCTCTTTGCCCTAGTTTGGTATGCCTCGGTTGGTGCGATGACGCGTGAACAAAATGGCGACAGTTGGCCACGCCTACTAGTAGCTTCTTTTGGGTTCTTTAGAAACCTATGGGTGACGTCACGGATCCATATCTTTTACAGTCTATGGCTAAATCATGCTAAGGGGCTGTTCACACAGAATGCATTTTTCCTCTCTAATTCGCTACTGCTTTGCACTCGCGTCTTGCATCTATTGAAGCTGTATTTGAGTGCTGCATTTTTTAAGACACCATGTGAAGTAAAAAAAAAAAAAAACTTCAACTTTTACATGCAGTGCAGCTCATAACTGTCCGGTCCACAGCAGTAGACCAATCAGAATAGCTTGGAGGTGGGGCAACCATCGTAAAATTCAGTTTAGAGGCTCTCAGGGGTTGTGTTCAGATACTCTTGTGCTCTATGCTGCTTTAATTTAAAACCCATTCCTGAACTTGTGTTTTTAGAAGCAATTATGTGTTTGGTGTGAATGAGCCCTGACTTTGCAGATATATTTTCATGCTCATTTAAAGTCATTCGTTACTCATTTAAAGAAATAAAAGAATAAAAAGCATAACTGTACCCCTTTAAAAGTACTTTCAAGACAGCATTAGGCTGTAAAGTTCTGGGTTAAATGAAGAATTACTTTTGTTTCTTTCTTGTAAGTTACAGTAATTTAAACAAAAGTGTTAATGTTAATGTGAGATAGAAGAAAGATACTTTTCTGGTTTGATCATTTGCATACGCTGCAATGACATTAAAACTGTACATTTTAGTGGGATTATTTTTTTTATTAAAGCTATAAGGTATAGATGCATAAAGGAAAGTGTATGTTAGTTTAAATCTCTCTGCAGTATGACAGGAAACTTTAAAGTTCAAACATCCCATGTACACTCCCCAAATATATTTCATGTCAGCTGTCCATGTAGAAATGATGTCCGTTTTCCCCTCGCATCATTTTTCTTGGCCTGGAGCCTCTATATCCTCCATCTCTCTCCTTTTTAAGGTCATAACTGTAGAGATCATCTGCCGCCCCTCCCTCAGCTCCCATTTTCCTAGCATGCAAATTAAATGGGAAAGGACTGCACAAAGCCGCAATTACTGCAGGTTAAACACACACACTCACACTGCATGGATGACTGATGGAAAGTAGCATATGGTGAGAAAGGGGGTGGTTTGGGGTTCATTTCAGGCTGCAATTTGGTGTAATCAGGTTTGCATATGCCATATTGCACGTGTTTAAACATGTAAGGCTGCATGCCCGTATGCCCTAGCGCACGCACATTTCATTCGGTGCAAAATTTCACAATTTCAAGCCGCTCATGCTAATTAACTCATTAACCAATTAACTAGTGCATTCTGGGGAAGCAGCCCATTTCCTGTCAGCGCGTTTCACGCTGGTCTTCCAGCCTCAGGGGATGGCGATATCTCTGCCAGTCTCCTTTCATTTCACTGTCTTGCACTGAACGTTTAATAAACCTCGCACACTCTGCTGAGCAGAGACAAAGACCTCCACCGCTATTATCAGTACTTATTTATTCCAGCGATGCTTTTCCATAGAAGGGGGAATTTGGGGGGTAAAGCGAGCGTGTTTACACACGACCCTTCCTCTTGAGTTTGCAGTGCTCAGCAAGGCGTATATGCTTTATTTCACTGTTCTCCAGACAGTGTTAAAGTATCTAACAGCAGTATATCTCGGCCACATCTCAGAGACTAATAGAAGACTTTAGAAGCTGCACACTTCTAGTGCTGAGCCAATCAGGTGTTCCGGAGCCCCCGTGTCGATATGTGATTGGACAGAATGCTGATATAAGCCCTGCTATATGATTTGAAATCAACATGTGTTTGTTTTTCCCATCCTTAATGCAGTCCGAGTAGCTTTTTTCATTATGAATTCCAGCCTGAAGTTTCTGCATATAAACAGTTTGGAGAAGACAGGCACCCGCTAGAATCATCAATGAGATAGATCTTTGACTTTATGAGTCTGTTTTTGTTTGATTTCTTTATAATTCAAATGCATCTAATTGCGATTAATCAAGCCTCATCTTCTCATTGAGAAGTATATATCCTCTCAGAATGTCCTTTGCTAACTAAAACAACCTTCTTGTTAGTTAGTTCAGAGGTGGCAGGTCTTAATTGTTTAAGCTAATATATGCTGATTATTTAAAAGAAGACATGAGAAAACATACACCAAAGAATGCTGGGTTTATTTACCTCAATGTTGGTTAAAAATAAGGACAAACCCAAGGATTGTTTAATTTTTTCAATTAAATGTAAACTACATTTTTCACCAAGCTGAATGGTTTGTCCATATTTGATCTAAAAATTGGGTTACAACAACCCAGCATTTTTACAGTGTAGTAATTATCAGGAATATGTTTTCTCCTATCCATCCATCCATGATATTGAAGCAGTATATCAATGTATCCTGTACAATCTAGAAACTATTTCTGGTGACTTACTCTTTTTAACAAAATGAGTATATTATAAGCAAGACACATTTTTCTGTCTGTGCGTTTCTAATTAAAAACTGCAGTTATGTGAATTTCTTTGAAATGATTTAGAATTCTGCATTCCGTTTGCTGCCTCATTCCAAACTCAATTTGTTTTGAGTTGAACAGTATTAAAAGGCATTCTAAATTCAGTTCTGAATGGTGCACAACACTCAGCCTCTGCCATGAAGGTTCATGCAGAATTGGATGTGATTTTCAGAAGTGTTTTCCCAATGTGCATCAAGTGGAGATCTGTCCGTGTGTTAGAAATTCATTGCAGAAGCAGCTTTAATGACATTTAGAGAGTCATGCGAATAGAATAGTCCAAATAAATGTTTTACTTTGTTGTCTATTTTGTTGCTTGTTCGGTGTAAGATATTCAAGCATGTTGCACATTTCAACATTCAGCATCAATTAACATGCGGTAAACTGGCTGCTTTATTCTCAAATGTTTCCCTCCACAGAGGGAACCACACTGAGCTGTGTTTACTCACGAAAAGAAGTCATCGTGTAATCACAGCCTTGTTCACACAATCAATGTGAATTAAATTCAACAATGAAAGCTTTATTAACTTAAAAGTGACTGCCAACAGCACAGTAGCCATGAGTCGCCTGTCCACTTTGCCATTCTGTGCTGATTTGTTTGTCAAGTGCCCTGCTGTGTTAGTTATGGGTTGAGTATTATTTATTTATTTATTTATTTATTTATTTATTTGTTTGTTTGTTTGTTTACTTATTTGTTTGTTTGTTTGTTTGTTTATTAAATATTTAACCATTTTATTTATTTGTTTGTTTGTTTGTTTATTTATGAATTTATTCATCCATCCATTCATTCATTCATTCATTCATTCAATCATTCTTTCATTTATATATTTATTGTTCAATTTTCAAGTATGGGTTTGGCAATAAGGTGGCATACTTGCAACATTTTTTAGTTAGTCTTGGGGAGGAGTCAATAGAGAGTATTTTTACTTTAGTTGTTTTTAGAGTACAAAATATTACAAAATATCTGTCATTAAAGAAAAGTCAAAAGTAAACTTGAACAGCAAATGTGTACTTTAAAAACTTTGTTTAATGAAATAATGTATCTGAAAAGTGTGCTATATTTTTCCTATATTTTGTGCTATATTTTTTGAACATACTACATGCCACTTGTTTTGATATTTCAGTACTGTAATTTTAATTTAAGTTTCATAATTATTTACAAATGTATGTGGAATTATAAAAAAAGGTCCCACTAATATGTACTTACAACGAAATTAATAGTTCATTACAATGTACTTATTGTGTAAATACATGTTTTACGTTGTACTTATGCTTGATTAAATACCTGTATGTAATTACATCTGTAATTAATTTCTGTAATGACATTTGTAAATACACTGTTGACCATCCCTTACACCTTAGCCAACCCTTAAACCTACAGATACCACCAAACCCTACCCCTATCCCAACTCAAGAGCACCACAAGAGTTCTCAAAGACATTATGAACACAGTAAGTACATTGTATTTATTTTTCGATGCAAGTACATAGTAGTTAAGGAAACTTAATATAAAGTGGCACCAAAAAATAACTAAATTACTGTAATTTGTTACAGCAAAAAAAAAAAAATCCCAAAGTCTTATTTAACTTTGGTTCAACCCTTCAAACATTATTTACTCTAAATCAAAAATATTTATTGTGGTCAAGAATAAAATTACATTCACGCAAAGTAAAAATGTTGTTTACTATAGAGACACTTTTTTAGCTTTGGTACAATGTATTTTTTTATCATGGACAAACTGCTTGTTTTAAGTAAAAATACAACTTTGGGAAAAAGTAATGCTTTTCAGTTGAATTTTTATTTATTTATTTATTTGCTCTAATGCAAGTTGAATAAAAAATGTAAAAACCAGAATCTGTATTTTATCGTTTAATCCAATATAAAAATGTGCTTTAAATGAAAGACACAGTATAGTTTCACTTTTTTCAGTATGCACATGGGTTTCAGAAATGCAGATGTAGATTCTGATTCTTTTTTGGAGCGATCAAAGCCAATTTGTTCAATCTGAGGCCTAAAAAAAAAAAAAAACATTCATAAAGTCCAAATGCGTAACCCCATACATGAGACTTTCATAACCGGAGACGAGGGAGTCCTGGCTTGGACGACTGTGTGTTTATGCGAGCCCAATTAAGACACTTTTGCAAGCTGACAGTTTGGCTGCGTTTCTTGGATGGATGAATCTTCCGCAGCGCCTTTTCATTCCCACCAGCGTTTCTCTCGCTTCACGGCGAGGTTTGCTTTTGTTTAATCATTCTGGATTTGCACCAAATTTTGAGCTTCTCATGTGGAACGCGAGACTAGCAGAACGGTTACTGATCAAATCAAAGAAGTACATCCAGCTACTGAAACATCCATAAAGAATGAAACAGGAAAACTGCAGAAAGGTTCCTTCGCATCTGTTTAACTCTCTCATTTGACGCATTATAGCTATACATCACTATATGATGAGCTCAATTAAAGATGGGGCTTTACTTCTTTCTATTGTGACTCTTTCTCCTTCATTAGATACCTCTACACGTTTACACAATCAGTTTTGTGTCATTTTCGCACGATTCATTAGGCATTTTGCTGCTTCACGCTGTATTTGCTTTCTAGCATACTTTTGAAATATGTATAAATTCATATGATGTATTATTCAATATGGAGCTTGAAATTGCCACCAAGCTCTTCACTTCAACAATGCTGTTGAAATTACTCATGTGAAGAAAATTACAGTGTGTCAACCCCAAAACTGTCACTCCAAACTAATGTTGTCATTTTGTAGGATTACTTTATGCTAAATCTGAATAGGTAATGGATTTGGTGTCTCTTTCTTTCTTAAAGTGGTGGGTAAAGTGTGTGAGGGTTCACTAGCGTGTTGCTTTTGATGTCACAAAATGATATACTGTATGAATATTAATGAGGTTATCCGCAAATCATTTATTTTTGCTCTGATAAATAGTCCAAGGCAATTTCCAAGCACATCAAGTTGTTGTTGTTTTTTTTTTAGCTAAAACTAGATTTTCATTTCATAGTAATTTGATGGAGCAATCATTCCTGACAGCCTTTTCAAGTGCTCAAATGAAGTCGACATGTTTAATTGGTTAACTTCATTCCCGCATCTGCCACTATCTGTCCCCGGATTTTGTAGGTCAGTGGATGAATTCATGGGTCATTGAATATTGTGGTAATGTTTCTGCTTTGATTATGAAGAATGTCTAGTTGTAACTTTTACATTTCGTTGAGATATGTATGTTGGTTGGGTCAGAGAGGAACTGTCAGAAATCATTTTGAGACAACATAGAATTTATTTGTTCTCTCTCTCTCTCTCTCTCTCTCTCTCTCTCTCTCTCTCTCTCTTTCTTTCTTTCTTTATTTCTCTTTCTCTCTCTCAGATTTGATTATAGCTCATGGAAACATGTATCTAATACATTAGGCTATTTTATTTATAGAATTAGTGAATTGGAATTATTTTGATTAATATTAAATAGTATTTAAAAATAGTATGACGGAGCATGATTATCTAATGGCAAATTTACAGTACATTAGGCCTTTTGAGTTTTGTGCTCATGATTATTTGTCAAACAAATATTTGAGAATTTTAATTATTTATTTTATTGCTATTTAAATGTTTAATAGCAATTAAACTTTAAATTATATTTAATTTTAAACTTTAATCTTGGTCCTTTTTACATTCACACTGGAATGCAGCAAAGCTAATTATAGTATAGTATAATGCAGCAGGCTGTTGATCAGGCTCAGAGGTGGCATGAATGCATTTTCACAGCAGTTACACCTGTACTTTGATACTCAAAGCTGAGAGTCTGAGCAGGCATACTTTAGTCTGCCTTTAGCCCTTAAGCACACAGCAGCCTTGCCTTCTCTCAAAAATGACTTTTGCTGCTTTTTTGGAATGAGTTGAAATATCACAATTCTTAAGTTGTTTTTGGCACAGCCTAATTGTTTTATGTTGAATCCACTTACATTTGTAAAAACTATTAAGTTAACTTCAAGAAGGAATTATGTGGACACCAGCATTTTTTGTATAAAGATGCCTTAAAATTAAAGCCTCACAAACTGCAATCCTAAAAATTATAATATGTCAAAATAAAAACTATTTTTGATATTTGAAATAAAATAAACATTAACTGAAATAAAACATTTCCCAGTACTGGGTTGCTATTAGAAGGGCATCCACTGTGTAAAACATATGCTGGATAAGTTGGCGGTTCATTCCGCTGTGGCTAGCCCTGAAGAATAAAGAGGCTAAGCAGAAGGAAAATAAATGAAGGATTGAATGAATGAAATAAAATGTATAAAAATTGTACTTACAAGTACTAAACCTTTTAACCCACCACTCTCCAAAAAATAAAAGAAATTATTTCCTTTCTTAGAGCTTTTGTCGTGTTGCTAGTCCAATTATCTAAAATTTCTTAAATCAAGAAACATTTTAGGCAAGCAAAAAGCATTTTCTTGTTTTCTGAAACAATAAGATAAAATTAAACTAGTTTTTCCTTTAAACGAGCAAAATAATCTGCCAATGAGGTAAGCAAAATAACCTTGTCTTTGCTTTGAAATAAAGCAAGACAACACTCTAAGAAAAGCATATTGGTAACACTTTATTTTGATGGTCCATTTAAGTATTAGTAGACTGTCTACTTCAGTGGTTCTCAAACTTTTTTCACCAAGTACCACCTCAGAAAAAAATTGTCTCTCCAAGTACCACTAAAATGACTGGTATTGAAATACAGTAGCGTAGTAGGCCTATTTAAGCAGCTACAGCACTGCACAGTTCAAAAACGTGGCAGATTCATTCTTATTATTATGAATATTTATTATTTTCAGCCACTTTAAACATTTTTTTTTTTTTAAAGATTTATTTTTGGCCTTTCTGCCTTTATTAGATAGGACAGTGTTGAGACAGGAAGCGAAGTTGGAGAGAGAGAAGGGGTAGGGTAGGGAAATGTCCTCGAGCCGGGATTCGAACTCGCGACGCCCTGACGTGCTGCTGCACCATATGTCGACGCGCTAACCGCTAGGCTATTGCACCAACCACTTTAAACATTTTAAATAGTTTAAACATTAACACTGTACTGTGTGTAAAGGTAAAAAAATAATAAAACATCAGCGTTTAAATTAAAATGTGCATTTGAAGTTAAATTATAAATTTTAAAAATGGTATTTTTTAAAAAGTAAAAAGAAAACTAAAAAGTATTATCATATAGTAGCCTATTCATCAAGATCCTTGGACCTCATAAATATAGGCTAAATGTCATCATATTCATAAATAAACTCTTTTTGAAATATATGTTGCATGTATATATGACTTATTTGTATGTCTTTAAAATCTAAACATTAACATATAGTATACATATTGTATTTTAAATACATGAATTGAATTTGCATACTTAAATTTTATATTAGATCTGCTTACTGCGCGTTAGAGTAGGCTTCAGAAAAGCAAGTGATTAAACTATACCTGTCAACATAAAAATGTGAGAAACGCCCTCAACAACCGTTACAAATATGGGGAGGAAATTTGCTTCAAATGATAGAATACATAACGAACATTGGAAAATTTTAAAGAAAATAAAGGTTTAAACTAATAAAATCAATTTACTGATCACATCGGTGTTATCGTACGTGTCAAAGGGTTAAAAGTGTGATAATTTTTTTACTTTAATTCAGTGATTCCTCTGCGTACCACTAGAAGGAAGCCTGCGTACCACTAGTGGTACACGTACCACAGTTTGAGAACCGCTGGTCTACTTAATATCTGTTGATACAGACACTCAACAGACATTTAACTGACTATAAGAAACTTTGCAAGTACATGTCAACTTACACTAACCCTAACCCCAACCTAACAGTCTACTTGTAATCTAATGAGAATTAGTTGCAGTGTAACTTCAATTCAACAAGCGGACCATCGAAATAAAGTGTGACCAGCATATTTTGTATATTACTTTTTACCTGTCCTTAAAAATTTAAACTAAAATATTATTTATTAAGATACATACTGTATATAAAAAATCTAATGCAAAAACAAATGCATTTAACCACTTTGTCTACATTTTAAAAGCAATGCACAATATAAAAATATATAAAAACCTTATTTCAACAACCAGTGCAATATTGATATAAAAGTAAACTGGAAACTGTAGAAGAATAAATGTCACCAATTGCTGTGCGTAAAACACTTGTGAGAGTGAATCACTGAGCACAAATCTCAATCCCTGCTGAGCGGAAACAACTTAATGTCCACTCATGCAATCACTATAAAATGAAATTTCTCTTATATACTTCATCCACAATGATAGGTTGAAAACAACTCCATGAGGAAGAGGTCTGATTAAGCATGTTTTTCACAGTGACAGACAGAATACTGTGACAAAAGCTGGATAAAAATAAATAAAAGATTGGTACATGCATTAGGGATAATGTTCTGTGGGTGATTGCATGCATTGAAAAATAATGGCATTGACGCAATGTTCTCAGAAATTACTGGTAAATTACACAGATGCAAAGAAGCGATACATTCAATTTAATTCAAGTTTATTTGTATAGCGTTTTTGACAATAATTGTTGTTCCGAAGCAGATTTACGAAAGGTACGTTATTACGTTACAATCAAAATCATAAAAGTGAGGATGTGAGTAGGATGGAAAGTACAGATGTCAAGCATAGTGAATCTGCATTTTTGCAATATAATGTACTTTCATTTAATTTAATGTACTTTAAACTAACTTTAAACCTTTGACATCAAGTTAAAGGGATAGTTCACCCCAAAATCAACATTACTCACTCTCAAGTTGTTGCAAACTTAACACTAAAGAAGTTTATTTGAAGTATGCTGGTAAACAAAATATTAATGGTCATCATTTACTTCTACACTGTAAAAAATATCTGTTATGTAACTGTTTTTGTGTATTTATGGTTGTCAATTGCATTATGGGACCTTAACCTCTACTGTGTTGACTTTTCATATTGAAAATTCAGCTCTACGGTTTAACAACGTGACTTTTATTGACATTTTAGTAATTTTAAATAATATGATGTATAAGAAATAATATATAGAAAAATCTACTGGCAGAAAATCTACTGGCAGTTTATTACAAGGTTTTTGTACCATAATATACAACACCAACCCAGATAATATATCACTTTAAACTATTACAAATCTTCATAAAAGTCACTTTTTTTTTCAAACTTTTCAAGGTTAAAAGCAGTACGAAAGATCAAGGTCCCATTATGCAATTTAAAAGCGTACGTAAATGTGAAATAAAAAATATGAATCACAAAATACAGAAACATTTTCAAGTATACAGAATAAAATGTGGAAGCAAATGGTTGGGTTACCAGCATTCTTCAAAACATCGTCTTTAAGGATGACCATTTTCATTTTTGGGTAAACTTTTCCTTTAAATATTAATTTTAAGTTCAACTTTAAAAAAACGCTTTGTTTTACAGTGTACTTAATATGCTTAACAACAATGAATGTGTTTACATGGACACCAATAATCTGATTTTAAAACCGTTAAGACAATACTCTGATTAAGAGTCTTATCATGTAAACAGTGATTTTTGATTAACGACATAATCGAACTCAACAGCATTTGAGCATTTAATTAAGACATGTGGAGTATGCTGATTTTAATTGCATTATTGAAGTGCAGTACAGACATGTTAACGCCACAGTCAAACCTTTACAGTCGTGTAGGATTTTCGCTGCATTTTGCGGCAGGATCCAAATAATGAAAAATAATGTTATGAGAGCTGTTTTAGCATTAAATTACGATTGATTTACCTCTTGTTACGGTTATGAAATAGTTTGATACGAAGCAGGAAATGTTCATGACCACGTTGAAGTGGTCCATACACACACGGTTGTTTGACACTGTTCTCAGTGAAGGACCACAGACACCTGCTTCGTGAAATAAGGAGGTTTTTCTTTCCCATATGGCGTGTGGTTTCAAATTTTATTAAAACCACACTCTTCCAGCAGTTCATAGTCTCATTCAATATCTCATTTGTCACGGGGGCATGCAGGAAATGTTCCTGAATGAAAGTGAAACTCCCAAACTGCAGTTAAAGTCGACAAATTAAAAATGAAACACCCGAAATTACATGAATCTCCAGAGGAAATGTGGATAGTGTGGAGACATTAATCGAATTTTATGCTATAACATGTAAAACGGGATTATGAAAGGAACATTCAAAAAGCAACTCATGTACAGTAAACACCTTAATCATATTATTGTCTTATTCCGATTAAGGCAAATAATTCGATTACTGATGTCCATGTAAACGTAGTCGATGTGATGTCTTATAATTTCCACTTCCAACTCTGTGTTTTCTACTATTTTAGTCTAGAGTACCTCTTTGTTCAGTGTTTAACCTCACTGGGCCACAACTGACCAATCAGAAAGAAGCTGAATAATAAACGAGCTCATTTCATTAGAGCCTTCAGTGTTTAGACTTGACACACATACTAACTACGCTTTATTAAAGATGGCAATCAGGAATATAAGCCAACCCCAGTCAGGAGATCAGTGCGAATGAGTACCTCACAGGAAATTCGCTGAAGCTCAACAGTTGAACAGATTTCATGACAAGGGCAGGACATGTTTACTGACCAGACAGAACAAAGTAGCATGTAGTCTCTGGAGTTCCTGCTCCGTCCTTCGTTCATTCCTTTTCTCCATCCCTCTTTTGGGTGCTCTCTGCCCCGGCTGACAGGTTCAGGCTCGTGGCTGTTATGACAGGCTGTCAGACTACATTCACAACACCCCCCACCTCCCTCTCTCTCTCTCTCTCTCTCTCTCTCTCTCTCTCTCTCTCTTTCTCGCTCTCTTTCAGAGGAAATCACGTTGTTCATGCTTTCTCTCTGCTTGTTGTCGTTTTCCGTCCCGCTCATCCTTCTCATCCATCATCCACTCATTGTCTGCTTCACTTCCGTTCTCCTCGTCTCAGACATTAATAGCCATCCGTCTGTCTGCTTTTCTCCTCTCACCTGTTTGTTGTTTCCTTTTCCCCCTTTCACGTTCCCGTAGTCCCTCTGTTTTCAGTGGCGAACATCCCCAAACCCCAGATACATTCATCTGTGTCTGTCTTGCCCTTTCTAAATCTCCTCCTGTTTATGATTGCGTGTTTTTTTTATATATAGCTACTTTTGGCCCAGTGGAACCAATAATGTCTCTTAAAAACTGTCTTACTCTCAGTTTTATTTGTCTGTAAAAAAGATATTTGTCTCTAGAGAGTCCTGTCTGTACCTATAATTCTTCTAAAGCAACTAATGTTATTTCTACCATGTCATAAACTATATGGGGGACACGGGGTTTGTGTTTTATTTTTGCTGAGGCTAATTTAAACTCAGATGTTTTATATTTGAATGACATACACAATAAAAAAAAATAATGTTTGTTCAACTACTTATTTAATATTTGAAACAAAATATTCCTTGAGGTTTTTTTTGTGGGGACAACTGAATTGTTTTATGTTCAGTCCACTTCAATTAATAAACACTACAAGTTAACTTAATTGCTTCATGTTGTGCCAACACAAATGGATTGTGTGGAACCCAGCATGTTTTATAGTGTAGTACATGAAGGAAACACATTTTTCATTAACGTTTCATTAATTTTGGCAGAAGTAAAATTCATATGCTGTAAAATAATATACATTTTCAAATAAACGCTGTTTGTATATTTACTTAGATTTTTCATATTTTATATGTTTGTTCAAACTGTTACACCAAGATACTGTGTTTCCATTACATGTGACTTTTTAAGCTATTTACTGTAGCTCTTTGAGAAAAAATATGTTTGGGGTTATTTTTAAATTTACCCAAAAAACAACATTGTGTTTAAAAGATGTCTAAGATACATATAGACACAGACAAACAATGCTAAAACAAGGCTAAATTTGGGCTGTCTCAGTGAAAATCTAATAGATGTCTTACAATAACCAAAACTACACTTGTCATCACAGATTAGACAGACTTCACACGTCATTCATTCCTCTATATATTTTATAAGTAGTCTGTTTATTAACTATTCGTTCATTCATTTTCCTTCGGCTTAGTCTCTGTTTCAAACGGTCGCCATAGCGGAATGAACCGCCAACTATTCCACAATATGTCTAATGCAGCAGATGCAACCCATTATTGGGAAACACCCATACACACACGCACGCTCATACACTATGGACAATTTAGATTACCCAATTCACCTATATTGCATGTCTTGGGATTTTGAGGGAAACCAGAACACTCGGAGGAAACTCATGCAAACACGAGGAGAATATGCAAAGTCCACACAGAAATGCCAATTGGCCAAGCCGGGACTTGAACCAGCAACCTTCTTGCTGTGAGGTAACAGTGCTATGTTTATGAACCATTGGTATTAGATGGCAAATAGACCCAAAACATGCTTAATATTTGTATTCACAGTTGTATTTAACAAATAACTTAACAAATGAATGATGTATTTCCATGCATTAAGATAAGGAATGTAAAAAAAAGATGTAAAAAGTACCAACAGAAAATGGTCAAGTGTTATTTTAATGTGCTCATTTAAAAAAGATCAATCCTGATGGCCTAAGGGTGTAAGAAACCCACGTTTGTTGATCTATAATACTGTAGTTTTTTCTCCACTTTCCATGGTTTTCCAACAGTGGTTGTGTCGCAGGCACCTTTCTCACACCTTGGTGACTCTCACACACACACCGCTGGTTCAGACCTGCTGTAGATTTTCACCCTCACGAGCTGCTGCTAGTGGAATAACCGTGTGCAAACACGGCTGCTGAATAAAAGCTGATCTCTATTGAACCAAGGCACATTCCAAATGTGAGTGTGTCGCAGGCAAGTGAGCCTCCGTGTGTGTGTGTG
>CAIGQQ010037820.1:6412167-6456334 GCA_903798035.1 Danio albolineatus
GTGTGTGTGTGTGTGTGTGTGTGTGTGTGTGTGTGTGTGTGTGTGTGGTTCAGACAGCAGTAAGCTTTTGCTCGTCAGCTTCCATTAGCTGCTGTTTAGCGCTGGCCTTCATATTCACTTAGAATGAGTGACAGCAGGAGTGTGGACACACATACACCAAAAAAAACCTGTATCTTCTACATCTTCTACACGCATTAATGTAATTTTTTTCCATTCTGCCATTTGAGTCAGTTGACATTTCTTTCTTCCTCATTGCCATGGTATTCATAATCATCAACATCTGCATTCACGTCTTTATACAGGTCACAATCCTACAGCAGAACTGAAAGTCCAGCTTATGAAGAATACAGTACACCGATAGTATTTCACTCATGCTCTTAAGTTCATTCAAAATTCATTTTCCATTTCACCTGGTTTGTTTTGATTGTTATAGTAGCAAAGAAACAACATAGGCTAATTCTGAAAACATAGCCCTATAGACATTTCTGGAGATCGCAAATTTTGTAGCCAGAACCATGTATGTCTGCATTTCATTTTTTGAACGAACACTATGGGGCGGTATGATGCTGTTTCTTTTCACGCTTACCAGCTGACCGCTTACCTCCATATGAATGGCTTTGCCACTGTTACCAGTTTGTCCAGTAGCTTGCTATGTACGTCGGCAAACTTGAGACACAGAGAGAAGTTGACCATGGCGATAGGGTTTGAGTCTGGTGAAGAACGGTACCAGAATGCGGGTAAGACAAAAACAGAAGTCAAAAAATAAAATAAACAAGTAAATAACTGGATGAGAATGTGGTAAAATCTGAAAACGTAGTAAAAATCAGAAATTTTCCTGGATTGCTTTTCAAAACTGTCGGTTGGGTTTATGGAAGTGGGTGTGCGGGTATATCGTTGCTTTTAAAAACAATATTGGTTGGGTTTAGGGAAGGAGGAGAGTGGATCTGTCTATCGGTCAGTCAGTCAGTCAGCTGACAGCAGCCTCTGGTGGATTTACGTGAGAACAGCAGGCACGGATGCCGCTAGCGAGAGACATTTGAGATCTCAAAAAGCGTACACAGCGGCCTCTGGTGGATTTACAAAAACAAAAACTGCAAAAGAAGTATGTCCTATAGGATGTATTTCACTGTATGTTTTCAGAATGGGCCTGGGTTGCAAAGAAAAGTAGTCTAATGTTGTAGGTAAGGAATCTGAATGATGATGTTGTGATGGATTTCACAGTAGAAATTCTGAAAATTGATTTTAAAAGTATCACAAAGTAAATGGCAACATGATATTTAATAATAATTATATGTTTTCTGAATTAATCTGCAAAAGCTAATGAATCTTAGCATTATTCTTGCCTGAAAAAACACATCTCTTCAGCTAGATAAATAAATAAAGCTACCATTTTTTTCAATTTGACATGTTATGAAACATGAACTTAGTCACGAACTTTGCTGATTTGGAGACTTGTGCAAAATAGAAACTTGTGCATAATAAACTAGCTTGCAGCCTAATTAAAGTGACAATTTTTTTTCTTTTTATAAATTTAAAAAGTTTGCCTGGATTTTTTTAAAATACAAATAGTGCTCAAAAAAAACTTTTAAATATTAAATCTCCCCAAAACATGAGGAGCAGCAGTAAATTTTGCTCTCTGTGTGGGGACATTTTTTGGTCCCCATAAGGAAAAGGGCACATATCATAGATTAAACGGAATGAAGAATTTTTTAATTATAAATGCTGATTGTTTTCTGTGAGGGCTGGGTGCAGGGAGAGTTTATAAAGTTTATGTGGTATAAAAATCATGATGTCTGAAGTCCCCTTAACGATAGCCTTGTGTGTGTGTGTGTGTTCCATTTTGTGTTTGTATAAATGCTTCCTGACAAGTTAACAAGGTTACCAGCATGATCTTCAGAAAAAAATCGATCGAACCAATCAGATCACTGAAGTACGATGAGCAAAAAGCGTTTATACCAATGGTCATCGCTCTCCAGGAGGGAAACTGAAAGAAAGATTTGAGGGAAGTGACAGAAAACAGGTTAAAAGGTCAGATGGTTTTGTTGTAGCTGAACAAAGTTATTAAGTCAGAGCGACCCGGTCGTGAGCGTGCATTCAGATTCTTATGTCATGTCAGCTGCGTGTCCCCTGTGATTAGACGTAAATACGTGGAGAAGGAGAAAGAGTGCGCTGAGGTGACTGACGAAAGTGAATTGGACGGGTTTGGAAAGTGCAAGGGTTGCCATTCACCACCTTATGATTGCCTTTGGAGCCCTGGGGAACGAATCGATTTGTGTGTGTGTGTGTATATGTGTGTGTGTTCCAGCCCAAACAGGTTTAGAAGCTTGTGTTATCACTGCATCATTTGTGTGAATTTAGCTGCTTTGGGGGTTTAAACTTGGCTCACTGAATTATTAAAAAATCAGGTCTGTATCACTTTTGTTCTCTGTACCATCTGTCAACTCCTGTTCTCACTAACCTGACAATTACAGTAGCAAAAGCAGCAGGGTGCTAAATTATTCTCTTTAAATGCGCTGTCTTACACACACACTCACACACTTTATAATTCGTATTTTCTTAAATCTTGGTACTTTAAACTTGCCATCTTTTCTAAATGACAAATCGAGCAGAGAGAAATTGTAACTGTTTGTAATTGTAATATATCAAAAACATTGCTATGTCACTTAAGAGCACAGCTCAGATTTAATAGGCCATTTGAAGCTTCGGAATATTTTTTATTTTGGTTAAATGTGTAATATAATACAGAGCTTATAGTGTCCAACAGAGAATGCTGTTTCAGACCTGCCAAAATCACATCTGTTAAAGAGGACCTATTATGGATAAATCACTTTAATAAGGGGTTTAAACACAGTTGTGTGGCAGCAGTGTGTAAATGTAGCCAGCCTCTAATGGTAAAAATGAATTAATTCTATTGTTTATGATCACACTTCTTAAAAGTCAACCAGAGGGGGAAAGCCCCGCCCATTAGTGACGATCTCTCCATCATTGAACAGCCCTAATGGAGAAGCAGCCATCTGCAATTTAACATTACACCGACTAAGAGAATTATAACTGTAGAGTTAAAGGATGCACAAATGAACACTGAAGTAGACTGCCTTCTTTTCTTTTCACATTTTCAGTTTTTCATACTGATAACAATAGTCTTGTTTTGAATCTGCCACTATGCTGATGCATAGGCATTTATAGCTCCGCCCCCATTTGATAAGAGCGCAGTCTCATTTGAATTTAATGCGACAGTCACCAAAACAGCACAATTTGGATCAAAGGCTAAAAGGGTCCGTTTCATTCATTCATTCATTCATTTTCTTTTCGGCTTAGTCCCTTTATTAATCCGGGGTTGCCACAGCGGAATGAACCGACAACTTATCCAGCATTTGTTTTACGCAGCGGATGCCCTTCCAGCCACAACCCATCTCTGGAAAACACATCCAGACATTCTCATTTACACACATACACCACGGACAATTTAGCTTACCCAATTCACCTGTACCACATGTCTTTGGACTGTGGGGGAAACCGGAGCACCCGGAGGAAACCCACGCAACCACGGGAAGAACATGCAAACTCCACTCAGAAATGCCAACTGAGAGTCCGTTTCAAAGGTTTTAAAACATTATTTGTGTGGTATTTTAAGCTGAAACTTTACACACATACTCTTATTTTACATCTTGTAATAAGCGCCATTATTAAATTCAATTCATGTTTATTTCTATAGCGCTTTTACAATGTAGATTGTGTCAAAACAGCTTAGCATAGAAGTTCTAGTGAATTGAAACTGTGCCAGACCAGTTTTCAGAGTTGAAGTTCAGTTTAGTTGAACACTGAACACTGAAGAGCAAATCCATAGATGCGCAGCTCCACATGTCCCAAACCAAGCAAGCCAGTGGTGACAGTGGCGAGGAACAAACTTCACCAATTGACGAAAGTGAAGGAAAAAAACCTTAAGAGAAACCAGGCTCTGTTGGGGACGACCATTTCTCCTTTGGACAAACTTCTTGTGCAGAGCTGCAGTCTAGGCACCACTCATATAATCCACTTGTTAAGTCGTGACGTATGGAATACTGTTTCCGGGTCCAATGAGCCACTTATTTGAATTGAGAAAGTATTCGTTCATGACCACTCTTTAGTCATATCACACATTAAAGGGAATTTTATAAAATCATGGTGTACACAACAGTCTCTGGACTTGCTGCAACACAGACATCAATATTTTAACAACTCATAAAAAATGTATCACTTTCTGGCCAACAGATATTAGGCAAGGATATATTACGTCACTTTGTAAATGTTTATTAATACCATTTGTTGAGTCTCCTCATACAGTTTGATAGAGCGCTTGAACCCAATGCTGCTTTGCGTGACGTAACAGTTAACAAGTGAATAGGTCCTCATTAAATGGAGATGAAACCTTTTTTTTTCTCAAATGTACACACAACAAAGTATACTCTCCATTACGTTTTTTGTGTAAATGATCAGAAATGCTCAGAGGGAACTAATAGCTTAATAGCAAGATAATGATCTTGTGAAAATTAGTAAAATATGGCCTATTTAATAATATAATAGATTTAGTACTTGAAAACAATACAGGAGTTTTGTTGAATGGTTTTAGCCTTTGTATTGTATTCTTTTATCTGTCAGGTATAATATGTGCTTTTGAAACCTTTGCTGTAGTTATGTGAAATGATTTTTAAAAAACGAAAGTCAATCAGTCAAAAATTCTGTTAATGAGATTAAAAATATGAATCATTCAGTCACATTATTTATATTTAATTGTTAGTGTGGCAGCTGCCCCCGAACTGACGCTTTGAATGGTAGTGTCAGTACCAGGAGAGAGATGTGTGTTTGTGTTTGTATCTCAATGGTATTTTCTGGACATCCCTTAAATCACTTTCACACATCAGAACCTTTTTTTAAATATGATCACACTTAGTTTTCTCACACAGAGAGACAACTGTGCTGAGAATATGCAAAGCAAATGTCATCACGTTCTCAGTTGTTTATTTTTGAAGAACTTCACAGATGTATCTGAACTTTCCTGCCGATTTATGAGCTCGGCTGTGTATGTAATGTTAAGTTCTTGCATTGACACAGTTTGTATTACTGTAGGTCTGCACAGAAGGTCAGTCTGCTTGTTTGAGTTCTCTTTTCCCTCATCCTGTCGGGGATGTTTGTTTTGTGAGCTGATCCACGTTTCTATTTTCTTTTCCTTTAATAATGTATCAACTTTAGATAAAGGTCATTACTGTTTTGGAGAGATTTTATTGGCAGCAGATAGAATTATCAGTATGACCTGGTGAGTTCTGGCAATGAAAAAAAGCATGTAGAGCATTTCATCAGCAGCTGGATGAGGTTAGAACCTAATTTGACATTTAATGAGACACAACTGAAAGGGAATGAAGGCAAAACATGAGTGTTTACTCTCATGATGAAGGAATGTGTCCATGAAAGTTGAGAATCAACTGAAAAAGCCTATATGTATTTCAGCGGACTTTTGCAAAAGAAGAATATTTTGAAGTAAAACTGAACTGATTAATGACACTACTTTCTGTATTGTATAATGTTGTTTTTGCTTTTAAAACAAGTATTAGAAGAATAAAGTGCCGTAAATATAAATAAAGATGACTTGGCTTTTCTATGCAGACATAAAAGAATTAAGAGGATACCTTATAGTTTTATAAAAAGATTTTATAGTTATGTTTTTGATTAAGCTGTGATTGTTAGTTTATTCTGTAAACTACTGATGGCATTTCATCCAAATGGAATTGTATTTAGAGCGTTTTTTCTCATAAAATACAATAAAAAGGTGCTATATTTCTTCATACGTGTTTATATTAATTTAGTTTTTTTAACACAATTTTGTCTTCAACAACATTTTAACTTCTGAAGAGTTAAGTAATCAATATTTAATGGAATAACTGTGATTTCAATCAAAACATTTGTTATTCTGGCCAATTATAATTTTCTGAATAATCTGCCCTATATTACAACATTTTCGTTTGACATTTGACAGGTATGTTATCAGAACTTTATAGAATAAAACAAATGTTATCATTTTGCTCAAGTGTTCTTTTTGTAATAGCTGAACATATTCTAAATAAATTAAATATTGATCACTACATTAGAATTTCACTTGCGTTTATGCTCTTAAATCGATTTCTAAACATAATCACACATTTATTAGAGACTATGGCGCATCTTAGACTTGTTGTGTTTAAATAGATAGTACCAAAAATGAACAATATGTCATCATTCGTGTCACGTATGATTATCTTCTTCAGTGATATTTTAAAGAATGCTTCAGCCGTAGTGCTTCATTCAAATGAAGAAAGGTTTTCATTGTATGAATAATAATGGTGAGACATTTATCAAAATATCATCTTTTGTGTTCTGCACTGGGCACCTTAGAGGCATTTAAAAGTGTGTTCTCCAATGCACTTACTCTGTAAATGGCAAGAAAATATCAGCTGTATCAGAAAGATAGAGCAGTGAGAAATCAATTCTCTATGAATCACTGCTTTCATAAATAATAAATCTATTAATGATTCATCCAATTGCATAAACTTACACATTAAGCCCCTATCCCAATTCTACCCCTATTACCCTTCCCTTTAGCCCCCTACCCCTTGTTTTGCACATTCATGTGAAGGGGTAGCGGTGTTCCAATTCTCTTAAGCCTGAAGGTGTAGGCCGACTGTAAGGGGAAGCACTAGATAGCCCTTAAAACTAAGATTTTTCAAGACCACACTCAAAACCAAGGGGTACAAGAAATTCACAGAATAAACCATCTACAATGGCAGCATGGCTGAACGCAAAAGTCACAAATTAGTATTTTTTTGTCATTATTATGAATTTTTACAACAAACAAGCATATGTTTTAATACATTCATAACTGTGTTCGTGTTTTACTGTCCTGCTTTAAAAAAAACTACAAAAAACACTAAATTTCGCTATCTATAATCCATAATAATAACTTTTGTATAGTAGTCCCACAACATACTTTCTCAACTGTCACTCGATAACACTGGAATACCATGTCAGAAAAGTCTAGTGGCTAAGAACTAACTTTTCACAGTGTCTGGTGTAATTTTAATGTTGTTTTCATGTGTTTACATAGATGAATATGGCCACGGTGTAAATGCACAGGACAGTTACGATCTTATTGCCACATTATATCATTATGATAACATGAAATTGTTGCCCTTCAGTGATTTCCTGGAGATAAATACCAAAAAATAACGCAACTGGAATAACTACAGCAGTCGCCATCATAGATCTCAAATGAAGTACAAGCTCACGATAACATATAATGAAATGTTAAGGTGTTGTAGTGGTGTCCCATTTCTTATGGGTAAAATTTAAAGCCCTTGCCCTTCACACTCTGTTTCAAGGGCCACTGGGAAGGGGTAGGGCTAAAAAAATAATAGAATTCGGATTGGGCCCAAATATTAAGTTATTACAACCCATAAAAGTAATATTGTAAACAAACATTTCTAAATTAATTAATAGTCTTTTTTTATATGGATCTGTTTTTTTTTTTTTTTGACAGTTATATATTAGGATAAATATATTTTAGAATTATAATAGTTATATGTTATAATTACAGTATTAATTTATTTTCTTTCTTGCACTTTTAAGGCAATATGTTCTCTGATTTGCAATGGTATACATACATTGGAACTAACATACAGTAACTAAAAGTCAGTTTGGGAATATATGTGTGATCGATTGATCCTGCATCGTCCCGGATGTTTTTAATCCCCAGCCGCATCGCACTTGTGTATTCATGTCTCTGTGAATATGTGTGCCAGATCCATATTTAGAACTGGCAAGAAGTGTTGAGGCCGCACTCTTTTCTCTCCCTTCCTCATTACTGCGCTCCCATTCCCGCTTTCCTGCTCTCCTTCCACAATTATAACGGCCATTAATTATGAATCCTTTCCATGGATGAACAGAGCGCTTAAGACGGCCAAAAGGAGAAAGAGTAAGAAATGAGAGAGAGAGAGAGACAAATGACTTTCCATAGATTCATCATTCTTAAACGGTTACCATGGCAAGGAAGCCGAGCCTGTGTCTGACTCCGTTCGCCTACGAAAGCAGGAGATTTCATTTTCTCTTTATTAATTCAGGTTGCTACCCAGTGGAGCGGGAGGGGGGTTGGGGCCATGCTTTCCGTAATTATTTCCACATTATTGCTACTAATAGTAATAATGTTGATAACAGGGAATTTGTTTGGCCTCTCAACCTAGAGCCAGAGCAGGTATTTCGGTGAGGATTATGTGGGATTGAACAGCGGCTAAAAGACGCATGCCAGCTGAATGAGCTCCTGGGGAAATGTGGGGAAATTCCCTGGGTCGTTCGCTGTCAATCCGCTGTGAAAGGAGGATGTTGTAGTTGGGGAATGTGAGCCATTGGAATACATTTCTGCTCCCTGTCATGTGCAATTGAAGGAATGCACATTACAGAGAAAAAAATGATTGTTGATTGCCTCTGAAATGGCTTTTGAATGCCTCACAATGTCACATTCATATCTGGAGACATATGCCTCATTTACATTAAGCGGTACCCATCAGTACAATTTGGTACAGGTCACCCTGATCAGACTTGCATTTCTGTCAACTTCTGACACTGCCAATGGTACCCTTGATTGGTAGGTGTGGTCTATGACAGAAGGTTGCCATCAACAACATTCTCGCTCAAAGGCGACACTGGGGAAAAAATCTGTGGCAAAAATTATTCAAAATGTCGATTTGCAAATACATTGCTATTCTCTCTTTCATTGATTCTGAGCTTAGGTTTTAACAGGAGATGACACAGTATGCTTTACAAACAACTGTAATCTGCCACATCCAATTTCTTACAAACACCACTTGAATCTAAAATAAACATCAATAAAGTTAGGAAAGGTTCGAGCAATTTATAAGAGTGTTCATATAGTGATATGTGCTTACATTAATTCCATTACATAAAAGACTTGACTCAGCTGAGAGCACAAGCACTCTTCCTTGTGAGCATTTGAGCGTATGGTTAAAAACTAAACTAGAGTGCCATCTAGTGCCAGAGTTCAGAGGAGAAATGATCGTGCCCAACTTTCATCAATTGGTGAAGTTTTGTTTCTCGCCACGGTCGCTACTTGCTTGCTTGGTTTTGGACTTGTGGAACTAAACTAAAGTTCAACTCTGAAAACTGGACTGACACAGTTTCAATTTACTAGAACTAGGGCTGTGCAATTAATCGCAATTGCAAAACAAATCGCGATTTAAGCCCATGCAATTTCTTTAATCGCATGTTAAATTAAATCGCTTAAGGCTGCAATTTTACCTATTAATTTATTTTTGTTCTTGTGCGCATGATTTTAATATTTTTAACCAATCAGAGCTGACACAGCACACCAGGCAATTACAGCTAAGCTAAGCGGGAGAAAGATGTTAACCAATCAGAGCTCACTCGTCGAACTACGAAGTTGAGCGGGAGAAGCGAATAGGTGGTTTTGATTTACGTTGGTTTTTATTTATTGTTCTGACTGGAATTGAGGTTAGTTCGTCTTTATTTCTTAATGTTGTCTGTTTTAAGACAATTTATTACAGTTTTGTTGATCCAGCAGTGAGTGCTACTGTGTACAGTATGTGCTTAACTAGAGCTGAGGTTAGTTAATCTTCAGTTAGTCAGTTGTCTGTTTTAAAGACACTAGTTTTTACTAGTTTTATTTATAAAACTTAATACTATGTTATATCATTGTAAAATGTTTTGTTCTGCACTTCTTGTGCACTGAATACATGTAGAATGTGTGTATGTAGTGTGCTTGACAAAGCAAAAACAGTTGCCAAAATCACAAATAAAATCGCAATCGCAATATTTGTTCCAAAAATCGCAATATGATTATTTTGTCCATATTGCACAGCCCTAACTAGAACCTTACATGTGAAGCTGCTTTGACACAATATACATTGTAAAAGTGCTATAGAAATAAAGATGATTTGATTGAATCAGAATTGATTGAGAGAGAATTGTGATGCATTTTGAAACAATCACAATTTCTTGCATGATTTTCTTACCACAGGTCTGCTGGCTTTTGTAGATATGTCATATCTTTTGTGAAATTTGTATTATTTTTTCTTCCCCTCACACCCAAGACCAGTTACTCACTGAAGCTAAGCAAGGTTGAACCTGGTCAGTACCAGGATGGGAGACCATATGGGAAAACTATAGGTTGCTTTTGAAAGTGACATTAGTGAGGCAAGCAGAATGCGCTCATCCTGCCATTTTTCGAATGAGACGTTAAAACAAGTTACTGATTAAAAATCCCATGATGCTTCTGATAAGGACTGGGCTGTAACCCCGGTGTCCTGGCCAAATTCCCTCAATCAGCCCTTACCCATCATGGCCTCCCAATCATCAAAATCTGCCGAATTGGCCTATCACTGTCTTTTCACTACACACCAGTTATAGGTGAAGTGAAGAGACAGTGATAGGCCAATGCCGTGGATTTTGCACTGGCGCTGTTGTCTTGTTGCTGCTGTCGCATAATCCAGGTGGATGCTTTACATTTGGTGGTGGTGTGAAGAGAGCCACCTCATGATTGTGAAGCACTGTGGGTGTATGGCCATACATGGTAAATGTGCAATATAAAAACACATTACATTAGATTACATGTGAAATTCTCTGTAAATAACACTATAGAGCATACACCACATTCTGTTTATGCTTCTTGGCATCTGGCAGTTTGTCACAAGAAGATGACAAACATGATTTGAGCCCAGGTTGACAGTTGTTCATTGCTTCGCTCCATCATTGCATTATTACAGTATCGTCTCTCATCTGTGTATTTAAGAATGTTGCTTCCCTTGTTGTTTTGTTGCACATGCTAGTGATGATTCTCTGTTAACCAATAGCGTTCTGCAGTGAGTAATGGCCTCTTTCGAAGCACTGTTTCATGAAGCTTTGAAACCAAACAATGGTTCTGAGCACAAAATGGCAAGGTAACATGTTTTCAGTAAAAAGGGTTTTGTTACTTCATAACTGTTTTAAAAATGTATTGAATATTCAGTGTTTCTGCACTGCGGAGCTTGAATGATACAGATTCACTCAGATCATTCTCCAGTGGCAAATCACTGAACAGGTTTCATTGGTTTTACCTGATCTTGGATCAGTTTTACTAGTTTTTAGACATCTTATTGAGGCATTTGTAAAATGAAAAGTAATATCAGTGGAACAGTCAATATAAGTCTTGAAACTTTTTAAAAGAATGCATATCATGCAGACACTTAATGTTTAATGATATTGAATGATAAACTAAGTGCATCAATAATTTATACATCCAATTTAAAGTTTAAAAAACAATTCTAATGCATGTTTTGCCTGAGGTTTTGTTGTATTTGCAGGGTTTTGACCACCACCTAGTGTATGGTGTTTTGAATGCTTGGTTCAATTGTATTGATGCTTTGAAAAGCTGTTTCTCCCATCACTAGCTCAACCCTTTTGGTACCATGCTGTTGTGCCAGTTAAGAGTGCCAAAAAGTGGTATAGCATGGTTCACTATTTTAGTATCTTTGACATTGGAAACAGAAATAAATGCATACTATACTAAACTGTACCCAACTGTACCGCTCAGTGAAAACTGGCCATTGATGTCATAGCCACTCGCTCTGAGCAACCTTGATTACTGTGGTTAAATTCTGTTGTGATTCTGTGTATTTACATACACGACCTTACTAATTATGTTTCATAACCCAGCATGTAAGATCATGTAAACACTTTGTTATTTGATCAGGGAAAGGTCAAACGTTGTTTAAGCAGGACACAATTGGTACAAAGTTTTAATCTGAAGGTAAACACCACCGGCTTCATTCTCATGTATTGTGTCCATGTGTATTTGCTTTCTGACATCCAGACTTTAAAAAAGCACTAACACTACACAGCCACTACCACAAACAGCTAAAAGCAACAACAACAAAAAAGCACTTCTCCGATCTTGGGTTTTTGTACAGAGCTAATTTTTGATAGCTTTCAGCATTTTGACGTACATGTAAACTGTATTCACGGATGGCAGGCTGGCATCATTACCATATCCATGGTGTAAATTACACAGTGATTTTCTGGAGGTTGTTTTGGGGAGAAAATAGGGCATTGTGTATTTATAAAATGCAGATAAATGCAGATTCTTGCGTTTATTTAGCTTCTGTACTTTAATAAGAGCAACTTACTATGCCTCACAACTCCACATCATCTTGTTCGCTCCCATTTTAGGCATTTTAATTGTTTAAAGGGATAATCTAGCCAGTTGTATTAATTTACTCAGCCTCAGGCCATCTAAGATGAAGGTGATTTTTTTCTTTAGTAGAATATTAAAGAAGATTCTTAGCTGAAACTGTGGTCTTTGGTTATTCATAAAATGCATGTCAAAATCTGCTGGCACATGGAGAGTAATTGATAAAACACATCTATAGCTAAGACCAAATTTTATTAAAAAAAATTTGACTGAAATTTTATAATTACATTTAATCCATAACTTTGACAACAGTCTGGAGTGCAAGAGTTTTGAAAATTACTGTAACAAGGGCCATAATTTTAGAAACCTTTTTTCAATGTTCTTGTAAAGGAAAAAAAGTCACTCTTAGATGGCCTGAAGGTGTGCAAATGAACATCAAATTTTAATTCAGACCCTCCCTTTAAGAACAAACTACTCATTTTCTCCATTAAACCTCTTTTTAAAGCCCAACCTTTGCATTCATCATTTAATCTCCTCTGAATGTTCCCATGGATTTTACATGCATATATTTATATGTAGCCTATTTTTCGGGACACAATCTGTGGAGCTTGTAACGTAAGTGTCATTCAATTCAAGAACATTTTGCTGCTTTAATAAATGGCAATTTTAGCAGGTTTTAACAGATTAGTTTCACCTATTTAATTTAACAATACCTCTGCAAATATATTCATGAGATACAGTTCCACTAAAATGACGAAACTCAATTTTTGATAAAAGCTTTCTTTTCTTGGTACATTTAGTTCTTTTGCGTACGGTGCGTTTGCCTAACCAGCTCATGTCAATAGAACACGTCTGTTTTAAGGGAATTATACTTGAAATGGAATGAAATGTTGAGAATTGGTTGGAGACCAAGGTCTGGGTGTCTCAGGGCGCTGCTATTTTAATGCATTTGAACCAATGAAATGTTTGTGTAGTTTTCACAATGATACACCTTCATTTATCTTTACTAGATATCCTCTATCATGTTGGCTTTTCTTCGACAAACATGTTGCTTTGTCCTAGCTGACAGCTTGGTCCAGATGGAGTGTGCTTTTTTTTTGGCAGGGACCTGCAGTCGAAGCCTATGAAGAGAATGAGTTTCCCTCTCACACTCTCAAATCCCAGATGTTTCTCTCATTAGCTCGCTGTCACCCACATCTCGTTTCTCAGAACCAAATCGGTCGCTCACGCAATGTCATGCGCAAATGGGCTGTGCCAGTTTAAATACCACCGGCCTGGTAACACTTAGGAGGTGACAGACGAGCATCACATATGAAATTAAGAAAAGAGCTCAAAAATTGCAATTAGTACATCTATTATTTAGATGCTCAGTGAGAACAGTTTGAGTACTGGTCTCAGGAGAAGGTGCGTTTTCACCTCAGACTCTTTTTTGGCAGCTTTCGTCTAAATGACTTTAATTTAAAAGCAATATTTGGCATGAAAACATTTTATTCAATACCACAGTATCTTTGTTCTGTTAAATCTTGATAAATTCTAGAAAAGTACTTTATCCAAAAATTGTAGAAGAGTGGACTTGATTGTCAATGTTGTCTTTAACATATCAAGTTTTGTGTTTTATAGAAGAAACATGAGGGTGGGTGAATGGTACTAGAATTGAATGTATTTTAATTGGCTGAATTATTTACTCAATGTCCCAACAAACTGCAGTCTTCAAATTTGAAGTTTGGTTCTGTAGGTTAATTTGGTCTGGAAAAACACAGAGTTTTGGAGTTCATATTGTCATTTTTGTGACTTTTAGGGTGCATGTCCAACTTCTCTAACTGTCACAACATAAAAAGAGCATTCTGCACCTCGCTATGCTGCTGTCATTTTAAAACACAGAAATGCATCCATTATTAAAAACAGAAAAAAAACTGTTCAGCTTGGGAACAAAACAAAAACGATTCGGTGGATATGCGCCCTTAATGTACAAAAACATCTTACTTGCTAATTATTTAGTAGTAAACCCTACTGATCATTTGCTGAGAACTCTTGAAGACCTTTCAAATTGTTTTGTTAAAACAGCACCTGGAAGCTATTGAACAATAAATATTGAACTATTGTGACGATGGCAAGGAAATCAGGTATGCTTAGGCCCAGTCCCAATTCTACCCCTTAGCCCTTCCCCTTACCCCTACCCCTCATTTTGCGCGTTCACGTCAAGGGGTACGGGTGTCCCAATTCTCTTTAGCTTGAAGGGGTAGGGCTAAGGGCAAGGGGTATACACCCCTTTGAACGAAGATTTTTCAGGACCACACTTAAATAGGAGGGGTAAGATTTTTTCCCAGAATGCACCTGCCTCAGCAGCAGGATAGCTGAACCCGGAAGTAAGGAGATCCACAAATTAGTATTTTTTGTCACTATTCCGAATTTTTACGACAAAACAAACACATGTTTTAATATATTCATAACCGCGTTCATCTTTTACTGTCATGCTTTTTTTCAAAACGCTAAAAAAACCTCTAAATTTCGCGATCTATAATCCATAATCATAACTCCAGTACAGCGGTCCCACAACATTCTGACACACAATGACACTGGAATACCCTGTCAGTAATGTCTAGTGTCTGTAAATGAGCTTTTACAGTGTCTGCTATAATGTTATTGTTGTTTTCGTGTGTTTACATAGATGAGTATGGCCACGGAGTAAATGCACAGTACACTTACGATCTTATTGGCACATTAGATCGTTATGATAACATAATATATGCCTTCAGTGATTTCCTGAAGATAAAAATAACACAACTGGAATAACTACAGCAGTCGTGATCGTCTGATCTCATATGAAGCGAGAGATTGCAATGACATATGATGACGTGTGCAGGTGTTGAAGTGCTGTCCCAATTCTTAGGTGTAAGTTTTGAAGCCCTTCTCCTTAACCCTCGATTGTAAGGGCCGAGGGCAAGGGGAAGGGCCAAGGGGTAGGGGTACAAAATAGAATTGGGATTGGGCCTTACTGTCACATCTTTTAAGATAATGTCCGGTCTTTCTGTTTAAATTTCTTTGGTTTGCGTACATATTTCATTTGAACTTTACCAAAGCTTGACTGAAAGCGAACTGAACCCTTCATTTTCAGCTCTCTTGCTCTACACCCACATCAAATGAAGCACATAACAGAGCAATCCTTTTAAACAATCAAACCTGCTGAGGGCTTACACATAGTTAATCGCTCATTTAACCAATTAAAAGAATGCCTTTTTGAAATTACATTTTGTTGAAGAGCCCAGCATTTCAAACAGAAGAAAACGTTAGTCCACATAAGTCAAATATGACCATTTCAGGGCATCGTAAAAGCAGTCAGTACCTGGAGCGTATTTTTCACACCACATCAGTTAGAGATGCACATGTGTCCTCTGAGGCAGAACAGGTCAGTCAAGCATGCAAAAATGCACCCATCTGAAGGTTATGACCTCTGGGAGGACACAAGCCTTCATTTGCTTTGGAAAGATCTTAGCTTCTCTTGTGAATGTGGGAATTAACATGTGATTTATTACCAAAAGTCACCTGAGGGGCTGCGGAGTCAGGGCTCAAATATCACACCTCAGCACCTATTCGATTAAAGCTTTTTCCTCCCCTAATGATTTGAGTTTGTGTGTTTGATATTTGTCGATCGCTTTGAAGTCATTTGAACTGCTGCAGAGCTGCTCTGTGCATAGCAAGCCTGCAGTTAAGCAAGATAAGGCAGAAACCAGTGTTTCCTCTAGAAAAGCATACTGAAAATTGCATTACCTGTGATTATCTGCATGCTACATATGCTTCAGGTTAACTCTCGCCATGAAGTGAATTATGACTCAGCGCAATATCGCTCATTTGCAATGTCCCGAGTCTCTGACAGAAGTTCAATGACGAATGGCCATCTTAGGGCAGAGCCTCTCCACGTATGGATAAATCAATGTCTGTCTTATTACCAGTATTTGCATATACCACTACAACTTCCTCTTTGTCTGAGGGCAACCATGACTGGCCCAACTCATTAACTCGCCTCATTTGCTTCTTTATTTCTCCGTTTTCCTCATTTTACTCTTATTGTTAGACTCTCCATTCATTTTGCTGTCTCTTTTGTTTCTTTTCCCATTTCATTTTCTCTCTTCCATTCGGTGACGGCAGAGGCCTGGAGTTAGAGCCTGTTGTTGTACAAAAATATATTCTGCAATAACTAATCAGAGCATTTGGTCTTTTTTTTTTCCTCCCGTTGGTGCTACAGATAAGATGTTATTCAGCGCAGTGTGTTTCTCTCTTATCAACACACATACACACAGAGAGAGAGAGAGAGTTCTGAAAACTAAGACTGTAGATCTGTTGAGTATTTTAGTTAGGACTGAGATAAATAGACGTGTTATTCTATAGAATGTAAATGTTACTTTCGGTGTCGAAGATGGCCTTGGTGCGCAGGAGAGCATTGAGATGTGCTTGAGATTTACTTATCACGTGATGGAAGATAACGCGAGAGAAAGAACATGAAAGATTATGAAATTGTTTTAAAAAGTGGAATGGCATGAGAGAAAGAGAGAAAGAAATCTTTTCAATCCAACTTCTATTATCAGCAGCTCTTAATGTGGTGGCATCAGCAAGCTGGTTGGTGAGTAAGATTTAAGGAGAGATTGTCACACACACACACACACACACACTCCACCTACTCATCCAACTTCTCAAAAGGGAACCAGATTGCAGTATGCACCCAAATTTACATATTTCACGGCGAATGTTTGGAAGAATTTGACATTTGTTTACAGAATATTGGATTTTTTTCCTAAAATGTTTGTTCAAATACTCCTGTCAATCACAATGAGGATTACACTGTCACGTACTTGTTTTTTGTTTGTTTGTTTTTATTTTATTACTGAGTCAGTTCAGTGCTGCATTGCTCTTAAAAAAACATTCAAAAAATCCAGAGTGTTGAATTAAGATTCCTTAGTGCAGTGGTTCTCAACTGGTTTGGCCACGGGACCCACATTTTTACATGGTCATCAAGCCGCAACCCAAATTTTTAGGAACTGTAATATAATTTTAGGAATTATAATTAATTTGTATTTATTTGTTAACATACACAAGTAGTGACAGAAAAATCATGAGAAAATCAGCAAGACTTACAAATAAACAATATTTTATTGCTGACATTTAACAAAATGTATCAAATTATAGAAATATTACAAAGTAAAAACGACAGACACTGTAAACAGTGGTTAGGGTAAGGAAAGGTTGTTACCATAAACAAAACTGAATTGTTAATAAAACATTAACACTGATCCTGTTGAAGTAACACTAAAAACAGTGTTAAAATTTCACAAGGTAATTAAGTTACTAATGAAGGTGTTGTTTGAGCATTAATGATGAACAGATGACTTCGGTCACAGATAAACGTAAAGAAAACATGAACATTTAATACGTATTTGCGTGTGCTATCATCTTTGCATCAAATTACAAAAGATGAGTTATTGCTTTAGGTGTTTCTAATGCAGCATCTATGGGGCAGTACAGTAAATTTGACAATGTTCTGGCTATCGTTATCAATATCACATATTTTTGTTTCCTTTTTCTGAAAGTCTTGGCAACACCATTGTGGAGTTTTTCTTTTATTTCAGCAAATATGACATTTTTAAAGAGATTATTTGTTGTACTCTCTCATTAACTGCACTATAAGTTGACCCAACTTGTCCATTGCTGAGAAACCCAGAAATGTGAAAAGGGTCCATACTGCTGTGAAACAGGTTTCATATCACACATGATAAGATTTAGCCTCCGGATACTATGTCAGAGCATTACATGATAAAAACCAAGTCACTGTAAATAATGAGTAAATATGACTTGATTGTTTTTTTTTTCTAGTTTTCTGTGACCATAACAAATGTGCTTTATAAACACAGCTACAGCAGGCAGATAATAATAAAAAGATGGTATAACGTTAAGGGTCAAGAGTCCAACTAAGGCCCCGTTTACAATAGTGTGTTTTAGTTTTAAAATGGTATTTTAGCATGAAAATGATCCGCGTACACATTAGCGTTTCACCCAGCGTTTCTGAACATATCTCCGTCCACACTACTCCACCAAATACGTATATCACGTGACCATTCTCGCACTCTGGGCATGCGTGTTCAAGTATAAACAGGAAGCATGTGTCTCGCTGGTTCTTTCCGGTGTAACCCAAATCTGGCATTCTAGGCTTACGGCACTTGAAACGTGAGCGATTAGCGAGTGCTCGAACAATAGCTTGCCTCTTGCAAATATATGTAGCTGTTGTAGTAAAAAAGGCAGAGTTTAACTGCACAATAGCACCTAAAACGGACAATAGTTCAAACAACGCTCCCATTTCTGTGTCCAGCAGCCACACCTCCATTTTCAGATGTCTCCGTTTCCCCCATCCACACTGAGATGCAGCAGCAGCGTTTTAGAATGAAAACGGCCTCTCCAGCCTTTCCAAAATGCTACGTTTTTGGGGCTCAAAAACTCCGGCGTAGTGTGGACGGATGGCGTACCCTTATTAGTTTTAAAAACGAAAACGCATTTGTGTAAATGGGGCCTAAAGCAAAAACAAGTAGGATTACACCGCAAGAAGGTTGGGTGACCTCCAAGTATGAGGGACTTAAACCACAAGTAGGTTGGGTTTAGGTAGTGTAGGTGGAGCAGATATTAATAAAACACATCCGGTTACTGTGAGGTTGGGTTTAGGGTTGGGGTAAGTGTACACGTTCATAAAACACAACAGGTTACTGTGGGGATGGGTTTAGGGTTGAGGTAGGTGTAGACATTCATAAAGCACAATATTGGACTCTATGTCATGTGCAAGGCAGTAAAAAATTAAAAACTCCAGGTTTATACAGCCCACTTGGAGATCAAGTCCCTCGCACTTGGAGATGGCTCCGACCTCTGTTTATACCTTTCTCAAAACTGACCACCAACATGGTAAGTTCGAACAAAATAAAACTAAGCCTTGCTCATTTGGTATTAGAACTATTGTATGCCAGATAAAATGTTAAACAGGGTAGTAATAAAGGAAGCTGCTGGTGCTGTTTGTGGAGTTGTTTATTGATCCTCTGCTGATTATCGATTAAACGTGTGTATATTTTAGTTGTTTTTATCTAAGGTTGTGAATGAAGTCATCTGTTCTTCATTAATGCTCAGTCAGCACTTAATTTTTTAACATAATTATCTTGTAAACAGTAAATATTTAACACTGCTTTGGTGTTACTTTAACACTATAGAGTGGGATCAAATTTGCTCTGAAGAGTCTTAATTTAACATACAGGATTTTGCTATATATCAGAAACACAAATATTTGAAATTAAATGAATTGTTGCAGCTTCTCATGACTAAGTTGTTCATCTGGAATCACTTCTAGCTAGTCAGCATTTAAGTCCGGAGGAGAATTTTGGGTCTTGAATTAATCCATATTCAAATCAGCTTATGAATATGATGAGGCATGCTGTGTCGCCATTGGCTGGATAAGGCTGTCTGAATGTGGCATGGTAATTAGGAGGCAAGATAAGATCGTGGCCACCAATCTCCAGCTATTCATCCTAAACGCGCCATTTGGGCTCAGCGCTGGGATGCTTACAGCTAATAATAATAATAACAGCGATACAGTTGTTTCTGTGAGTGCTGTAAGATGTAAGCACGCATAAAAGGAGCCTAATGCAAGGGATACGTGGAACAGAATGATGAATGTGTCCATATCGCTCTCCCTCACACACATTGATTGGGTATTGAACATATGAAGCCTTTTTAATCCTGGAATAATCAGTACCATCAGCATATTTAATGATCGTATCATAATTTTCTCATTATAATCAGAGCGTGATTTAATATTTTGGTGAAAATGAGATATTCATGGTACTAATTAGGGAAGTAATGACTCTCTGGTTTGAAATCTGAGATTGATGGGGAAAATGTTGCAGTTTTAATTTTCATAAAGTAGAGGTTGGGGAAAAAAGTCAGTTTTATAAAGCATGAAGTGATATCCATCATTTCGAAACTCAATATTATTCTGTGTGTGTGTGTGTGTGTGTGTGGAAAATGATAGATGAAGCTCAAGAGGAGGACACACACACACAGCCTGTCAAATACTAATAAACTAACCTGGAATGGTGTCACAGACTCATAGATTTAGTTATCTAGGAGTAGCGTTTGGGATGCACAGATTTGACCATATAGGCTATTACAGAATCTTCTCTGCACATTTGCTTACAAATCATTTACATGATTGTATTCGTTTCTGAATGGTGACTTTTAGTTTGCTAAAAAAATAAAAAATAATAATAATAATAATAATTTAATAATAATAATTCATTCATATAAGTTATTATTTCATATGAATTAATTATTATGAATTGTTGTTAAATTACATTATAAAATCATTCATTTCTTAATTTTCCATTGGCTTAGTCTCCATTTCAGAGGTCACCACAGTGGAATGAACCGCCAACTATTCCAGTATATGTTTTACACAGTGGATGCTTTTTCCAGCCGCAGCCCACTACTTAAAAACACCCATACACACTTATTCACACACACATACACTACGGACAATTTAGTTTATTCAATTCTCATATAGCGCATGTGTATTATAGTTTGTTGTTGTTGTGGGTAGAAGAAGCATGTCTTTAGCCTGTGGGGGAAACCGGAGCACACGGAGGAAATCCATTCGAACATGCAAAGTCCAATTAGAAACGCCAACTTGCTTAGCTGGCACTCGAACTAGCAAATTTCTTGCTGTGAAGCAACAGTGCTGACCACTGAGCCACCGTGCAGCCCTTACATAACAAGTTATTAAATAAAATATAATTTAAATAAAATAAAAATTACATTAATTGTTCGAAATTACAAAAAAAAATCTAAGAATAATAATTGTTAAATGAATTAGATTTGACTTTGTCTCCAGGATTTTAGATTATCGTACTTTTTGGAATGTTCCAGAATTTGAAATATTGTCATTGCTTTTTATTCTCCATTATTCATCTATATTACACTTCTTTGACATCATCTACATTGCTCTATAGAAATAACAAAAAATTTTATTTCATTGAATTTTATATGGTGGCACAGTGGCTTAGTGATTAGCACTGTCGCCTCACAGCAAGGTCACTGGTTCGAGTCCCGGCTGGGTCAGTTGGCATTTCTGTGTGGATTTTGCATGTTCTCCCCACGTTCGTGTGGGTATCCTCCAGGTGCTCCAGTTTCCTCAACAGTCCATAGACATGCGGTACAGGTGAATTGAATTAACTAAATTGGCCATAGTGTATGTAAATGAGAGTGTATGGGTGTTTCCCAGTACTGGGTTGCGACTGGAAGGACATCCACTGAGTAGAACATACTGTATGCTGGAATAGTTGGCGGTTCTTCCCCCTGTGGGAATCTCTAAAATGGAGATTAAGCCAAAGGAATATGACTGAAAGACTGAATGAATGAATGAATGAATGAATGAATGAATGAATGAATGAATATATTTTTCCAGTTGCAGTTTTTGTACATGACTGATTAGTGAATAAAAAACATCCCCTTATATTTGGTGTATTCTTTTTTTTATATGCATTTAGTGACTTTAATCTTGTTTTTTTTTCATCTGACAATTTCAATATTCTCATAAAAATATCTGAACGGAAACCCAGCTAGCAATATTTGTACAGTATTTACTCCTCCTCTCAGTCTCACTCTCCATCTTGATGTTTATCACGTTTTGTGTATTTTAGACTCACCTTGTTTTCTCTCTCTCATTGTTTTCTGTGTTTATCTTTGTCTATTTCAATCACTCCTGGTGCCGTCTTCCTTTCAGTCCTCCTGCAGAACGCTCTGTCACGTTTGCTCTCTCCCTCCATTTTGATCAATCTTTCTCCATCTTTCATGCTTTCTGTTTCACCTTTCTGGGTGTTTCTTGCTTACCTGAAGCTGCACATTCACGATGAACAAAGGAACTCATTAACACAAGTACACAGTCATACACACGTATAGCATGTCCAAACTCACGGAGAGGTAAAGAGTCACAGAGAGAAGGACAGAGACAGACAAGAATTGTTTTGGCACAGGCAAGTCTCTTTGCGGCAGCTTTGGAAGGTTGCCAGGCAACAGTGAACTGTGGCTGCCATGACTGGCCTTTCAGTATCAGTGGTGGAACCCTGTGCTGTAACCTTGATTCTTTGACACTCAATAATATATGTGAATATATAAAAATATGCAAATTCGCTCATCGTTTACTCACTTTCATTACATTTCAAACCTTTATTAATATTTGTGTGTGTGTGAGTGTGTGTGTGTGTGAGTGTGTGTGTGTGTGTGTTTGTGTGTGTGTGTCTGTGTGTCTGTGTGTGTGTGTTTTTTTGTGGGGGGGGAGTTGTTGGGTACACGCTGAATAAAATGTAATCTGTGCTCAGACACATTGCCCTGGTCACCACTGTTGTATCTGCTGGTGTTTTGTCAGTCTGTGGCTCAGTGGTCACTGTGAACAATGTACAAAAGTCTCTCACTGGCATCAAAGCGCTGCTGACAAGACAATCCTGAATAAAAGTTTGTCGTTCAGCCATCTGTGAACCACTTTTGATATGTACTAACACACCAGGTGCACCATACCTAATATTCAATCAGAATTTGTCCTTTATCGTACTCATTAAAATAGCAGCTTTTCCCATTCTGACAAATACACACTAACACTCTACATATGGGACATTCTACCATAAACGTTCATTATCTGTCCCTGAAATATAAATAGTATTTCATCCCAAAAGTTTCTGAAACGGACTGATGGTTGATTCCTGTGAGTTATTCTGTAAAGGAATATGTCATTCATTTGGTTCTCAGATTTTTGTTCTTTATTATAAGCACTTCACACCATGAGTCTCAAAGTCAATTCCTGGAGGGCCGCAGCTCTGCACAGTTTTGCTCCAACCCTAATCAAACACTGCTGATTTGTCTAATCAAGGTGTTCAAGACTACTATAGACTATTAAGCAGGTGTGATTTGGAGGTGGTTGGAGCTAAAATCTGCAGAGCTGCGGCCCTCCAAGAATTGAGTCTGAGACCACTGCTTTACACTGTACAAACCCCGTCATTGTCCTTGTCCTTGTCCTGAGCCCAATCGAACCTACAATTTTAATACTTTTGTTATGCTAAAAACTGTTATTTAGAAAAAACAAAATACTTCAGAAATAGCAAGTTGAAGTTGTTATCATTCACATCAATTAATTAAAAACCTGAAATTATAAATAAATTCTACAAATAAATACTACAAATATATAATACAAATGAATGAATTTCTGTCAGTCCTGTCACATTTGTATTAAATTTAACATACAATGTGTGCTATACACGTTCAAGACTATGACTTGAAAGTGACATAATTTGACAGAGAAGAAGCTGACAGTGATCAAGGATGCATTCTATCATTGAACTGTGTGATTGTTCTGCTTTTTTATGTATGATTTTTTGAGGACGACAAGCTGAAGTTTTTTCTATAAGTGAAAATGTAAGTTTCTGGTAGAATGTCCCTTATACTGCTCTTTGAACTGAACTTGCAATGCCGAAAGCTGAATTTTTTCAGTGGCTAGTACCTGTATGTAACAATCAGTTAAAGTCAAAATTATTAGCCCTCCTGTGAAATCTTGAATATTTTTCACATATTTTCCAAGGGATGTTTAACAGAACAAACACATTTTCACAGTATTTCCTATATATTTTTCTTCTTCTGGGGAAAGTCTTTTTTATTTTAGTTTGGTTAGAACAAAAGCAGTTTAATTTTTGTTTAAATTATTAACACCCTTAAGTGAACAAAGCACTGTTATACAATATGTTTCCTAATTAACATAACTTGCCTAGTTAACCCAATTAACCTAGTTAAACCTTTGAATTGCATTTTTAGCTGAATACTAATACCTTGCAATGTAAGCAGAAAAATATTATGCACTGTTACTATGGAAAAGACAAACAAAATTAGTTATTAGAAATCAGTTATTAAAACTATTGCGTTTAAAAGTCACTCAACAACACTTGGGAATTAATTTTAAATGAATAACATTTTTGACAGAAGGCTAGTAACTTTGACTTCAACTGTATATATGGATTTACTGTTCACCTTTTACCAATAAGAGACTGTGTGTATGTTGTATGAGGAGAACTGATTTTTTTTAGCTCTTTGTCTATCTGGGACTGTTTTCCTTACCGAGGAGAGGGCTCTTTACACCTGCCAGTAAAAGCCTTCGCTCCATCATCAAATAAATATGAGAACATCTCTTTCTTGCTGTCTCTCTGTCTCATCCTCATTGTGTGTTCTTCTCTGTCATTCGCCCAGTGAGCCTCTGTGTTTTCAAGCTCTTGCTCATTCCTCTTTTTCCAGAAATATATCCAGCACAGTTACTGTTGCATCATTGTTAGCGCTGTCAATGATGCCATTACTTTACACTTACTGTTACCTTAAAGGTCACATTATACAACTGTGTTATTTTCCAAGAAAATCATACCGAAAATTGGGTTCATTTATTATTATTTTATTTTTTGTTTTTTGCCAATAGAACTATCCAGTGGTCCTTATGTAATGAGTAGGTGTGGCTAATGCCGAGTTCAGACTGCATGATTTTAGCCGTGATTTTGACCAATGCCTTGAAATCACTGGCAAATCAGTGCTCGTTCATGTGAGTAACAATCACACAGTGTGAACTATCAAAGACACAATCTGAGAGAATTGCAGATGAGTTGCTGACACTCATGAGATATTTGGCATGTTAAATATCTGGACCTGTCTGCGATTCAGTATAATGCTGAATGGAAGAATGGAAGAAATAGAAGAAAACTAGTGCAATCCGTGACTCTGGTGGCATTGGTGGTGGTGAGTCAGCCGCCCTCTGTGTCAACAGTGTCATGTTCTGTGTGGCTGATCCTCCCTGGATTCGTGAAACTGCAGGTGTGGGTAGGTCTAGGCATATGCTTTGGTTCTGTGAAGTCTGGTGTGGCTAAGCGTTGAAGTAATTCTCGCAACCCCCGTAGCTAATAGATGAGGCCTTCTTGACTGGGCTGTCAGAAGAGTTCTCATCATTGCCACCACATCACTCTCCTTACCTTCAGACACTGGAATGACTCGAGGAGACCTGGCATTGGCATGGCATTGGCACTCTTCTGCACTTCTAATCCTCCTCATTGTCCATAGTGTCCCATGCCATCTCCTCCAGCCCTAGTTTGTGTCACCACAGACCCTTCCTGTTTTTTTTTCCAGAGTTCATTGGAAAAACTTTCAGACCAGTGGGAGGTTAAGAAAGAAGTTACGGTATAGGAATAGTTAAGGTATAGATCACAATATCAACAAGCATGGCTTCAGTTGAACAAGAAAGAGCTATTTGGACACTAGGAATCTAGTGGAAATTTAGCATGAGTGTCTGTGACTATTTGACATGTCATCTGAGCAATAACACAACCTGGTTAAAAAAGAAAAAAGTTGGAGAGAAATTTCTAATTCCCTTCAAAAGTTAATTTTCCACCCCACTAAAGGCTTCTTTCTCATTATGTAGTTGATAACAAAAGATATTCTACATGACCTTGCATTGTTTCCATGTCATGTGTGTTTGATTGTGAGATGTAGTTTGCGGACCGAGACAACGTTGTCTGCGATTTTCCTATTGTAAAGTCATGCAGTGAAACCTCTTGTCGCTGATCCATCTTGCAGCGTGAACACAGCAGCAACAGAACACTACCCCAGATAGTCATGCAGTGTGAAAACATCTGTGACGTAACTACTTTAAAAATTGCACAGACTGAACTCAGCATAAGGCTCCAACTTCTATGACTCAATAATTTTCACCAGTTTCTTTACCCTGTTCAACCTATAAATATCAAGCTTAAATAAATAAAATACACACATCAGAGTTGCTTTGTAGCTGAAATTAAAATATTTTTTATAGCTGAAAGCTGAAAGTTTTTCATGTTTATTGTTCATTGTTGAAAGTACTGTTGAACAAATAAACATTACTTGATTAACTGCACTACCAGTTATAAAGTTTCAGCAAACATGTGCACGATCAAATGCTTTTAACTGCTGCTTTCTCACCTCTCTCGTTTTTTTTTACTTAGTGTTTATTTTGATATTGAAAGAAAAGCTTAGAAAGCATACATTTACATGTTCTTTATACCGTACATCACTCTCAGTAAAGACATCAGCATGAATAAAAAGAGCATTTGCTATTGCTATTTTACTGCTATGTGGCCATTACTATCCTTGAAATAAAACATCAGCCTAAAATGCCAGTCTGGACCAGTCTCTCAGACTCGGTTGTTGGCTGTTTTTGAGGGGTTTGGGGCACTTTTTAGTTGGTGAGACTGGGAAGCCAGATTGCCAACCGGCTTAACACCATCTTGGCAAAGCTGAAAGACAACATTTAAATTTTTTCATCCTGTCTTTTTCCAAATGAAATGGAAAGAAGTCTTATTCTCCCACTCATATGCAGAGATACTAGCAATATTGAGTGTCAATCCTAAAATGATTGAGGTTGAGCCTGCTGAGTGTGTCTGTATTTGATTGCTTTTGTTTATCTGTGTGTATGTGCGTGTGTTTTCAGGTAGCACTGGTGCATTGCGCTGCTGTTGCGTTTCCTACACACACAGTGGGTAAACACAAAAACTCAAGTCACTCCCAGAAGCCAAACTATACAAACCCTTCACACTGCAGAACAGAGAGAGAGGGAGAAATGAGAGACGGGTGCAGAGTGAGCAAAGCATTAGAGGAAAATCAGCGGAAAATGTGTTTTTCAAAAGAAGGAAACATAAAAACTCCCAATATATGTGGTAAAGTCAATGCAAATGCAGACTCACAGTGCTTTCTTTCTCCTTCACCTGCAGAGCAGAGTCTGTACTCAATGACCCTAACTTTTAATAGTCTCAGACATATCAGTTCACCATTAAATGTATATTGCGCAACATTGCAGAGCACTTTCTTGATCTGGTAAGTTCTAATTTGAGTGGCTGATTTTAAGCAGCTTTTAGGATTATGGACAGACAGGATTTTCTATTAGTCCGTCTGGAAACTTGAGAAGTCATGTTTACAAGGTACCAGGATAAAACAACATGAGCTTTTGCAGATAAAATGCCATTAAATCTTAGCTTTTTCAAATTGAAATGGCACATAATCTTTGCCATGATGACAGTACATAATATTTTTCAAGATACTAGTATTTAGCTTAAAGCGCAATTTAAAGACTTAATTAGGTTAACTAGCCAAGTTACGATAATTAAGCAAATCATTGTATAATGATGGTTTGTTCTGTTGACAATCGAAAAAATATTGCTTAAAGAACCCTTATTATGCATTATAAAAGGTCATACTTTGGTTTTGGGTGTCTCCAACAATAGGCCGATATAGTACTTATAATATGCATTTATTTTTACCTAATTATCCCAATGACTCCCATATGATTTGTTCAGTGATTTAGCAGTTCCCAAACCCCTCCTCTGCATGATTGGTCTGATGACCCAGTCTGTTGTGATTAGTCAACTGGGTTCAGCGTGTGACGAAAAGAAACGCCCACCACTGAAGTGCAGAGGATATCTGTGAGCTCAATGTAGGAGTGCATTAAAGCAATGCAGTAATACACCAGCATATACTCTAATCTTAACCCTAACCCCAAGTAGTGATTACAAGTCACAACGCACAATTAAATACATATTTTGCAAGCTACAGAAACAATTTTAATCATGTTACGTGTTATGTCGGAAGGAGAAACTGGTCCATATAAACTGTGTAACAGTTACTGACAAAGTCCCATACATTAGTAGTCTCTGCAGATTCTTCCTTTAATAACAGCGAATCCTGCAGTGCATTGTATCAATCATCAGAAATATGACAGGAACAAGCACAGCATAACCCTTTATTCTCCACAGCCGCATGTCTGGCCATCTCTCAGTGATAGTAGTCTTTGCGTTATGATCAATCCCATGATCCATCGCGCTCCGCTAGTGTCTGAGGGGAAAGGCCTGTTCACAATTTACTGGATCCGGCACTTCATGTTTGGCAATGTCTAGGGCTAGACGGAATCTGCGGGCATTTTTTTTGCTATTTCTGCGGAGTATTTTGTTAATAATCTGCGGATTTATGCGGAATGATTTTTGGAGTATCATAATTAAAACCTTAATATATGAAATAAAAAGTAATACCTTTTTAATTTGTATTTAATGTTTACAATGTGAAACCAATTAGATCAACTTTATTTGATAAACAAAGCAAGTCTCTCATATAAAATCTATTCTAAAGGACAAAAAATACTACTTTACAAACTGTATTGTAAATAAATCATATGAATATTTTCATATTAGTCAATAATATTACTGAAAATAATTAATTAAAAACTGAATAAATATAAATTTACACACATTTACACCAGTAAATAAACAGAATCAATGATGAAAATCTGCGGAATTCATTCTGTGAGCACAAGTTCCGTGTGGGCCTAGCAATGTCCCATATCCCGCAGGCAAAAGATCCAAACAAAAGACGAATCATTCATCTGACTCTGAGTCGACTCAATAGAATCAATAGTTTCAAACATGGTGCACAGTGCACTTTCAGATTTAAACCTCAGCTGAATGTTTTCATTTACTTAGAGCTGTGTTACACACTGCATGGATGGTATTCTTCCAAAAACCCATAACAGGGGATCTTTAAGGGGGCTAATAATATTGACATTGTTGGGTTTTTTTTAAATAAAAGCTTTTATTCTAGCCGAAATAAAACAAATAAGACTTTCTCCAGAAGAAAAAATATTGTCCGAAATACTGTGAAAATGTCCTTATTCTGTTAAACATAATATGGAAAAATATTAAAATAGAAAAAAAAATCACAGGAGAGATAATAATTCTGACTATTCTACTAGCATTATGTGAGAAACTTTTCCTGAAGATGGCCATGCTGCAATTTCATGATTTGCTTTCACATTAGTCTATTGTGTTATCATTTATTTCAGATAAACACAGATTTACATGTCGATCAGATGCTCTTTTGCAGTCTAGCCAGGCAGCTCTTTGTCAGTATAGAACCAGACACTTTGTTGTCTATGATTTTTCTAAATCTCTCTCTCTCTCTCTCTCTCTCTCTCAGTATAACCATAGAAATATGAAACAGTGGGATTCTAATCTGTATTTATGAGCCATTTATTTAATAGTTGATCATTTATAAATGTCAGCCAGTTACAAAATATTATGAAAGTTTGGTGAATTCTGAAAGACTCAACAGGAGTCCAGGCATTGTGTGTGATGAGTGCATCCTCCCTCCCTTTCTTTCCCTGCTAAAATATTCCAAATAATGAAGAAAAACATTATGACATTAATGTATAATTTATTGTATTCATTTATTTATAGTGAGTTATGAATGCATGAGGCTTTCACTTTCCCTTCCATCGTAGAAGTACTGGCAATTTTGACTGGCAGCTTTTTTTGTGGGCAAAGAAAGGAGGAATTTAGAGACAGAATGATGTTATGAGGTATATGGGGTTATACAGGAGATTGTAGATTTATGAACATGTGGCACAAAGCATGTAATAAATAGACAAATACTGCAAATATTCCCTAAAAGTAAAAAAATATATATTTTATTTTATTTTACCAACATTTCATGACAATTACGCATATATGCCTCATCACTCATTTCTAATTCATCCATTGGAATATGTTGTTGTTCTCATATTGTCATTATCATAATGTGAGAATAAAAAATTAAATATTATATGCAGTGGTGGTAATTTAAACAAAATAACTGCTTTTAATTTACCTCTGGTGCCATTATGGTAATGGTTATTAACACAAAACAATCCTAATAGTCCTGGATGCATTTTGCTTTGCAAAATATAATGACATTTAAATATATATGAATTGGGGCACCACGGTGGCCTAGTGGGTAGCACGATCGCCTCACAGCAAGAAGGTCGCTGGTTTGAGCCTTGGCTGGGTCAGTTGGCATTTCTGTGTGGAGTTTGCATGTTCTCCCCGTGGTTGCGTGGGTTTCCTCCGGGTGCTCCGGTTTCCCCCACAGTCCAAAGACATGCGGTATAGGTGAATTGGGTGAGCTAAATTGTCCATAGTGTGTGTTTGTGAGTGAGTGTGTATGAATGTTTCCCAGAGATGGGTTGCAGCTGGAAGGGCATCCGCTGCGTAAAACAAATGCTGGATAAGTTGGCGGTTCATTCTGTCTTTCCTTTACAATGTTTGTAAAGGACACATATATTACCTCTTTTTGAACATTTAATATAAATCTTTTGCCTCCAGAATGTGTATGTAAAGTTTCAGCTGAAAATACTAATCAGATTATTTAATATACCGTTCTAAATATTTTGAGAAATTTGAGCTGTGACATTGTAGCTGTTTTTGATAAAAGACCATGTTAAGCTTTTAACTGTTTTTGAACACCAAATGTGACAGGATACATGTTAATATCCACTGCTGAATGGACATCCGTTATGTTAATGTGCAAAATAAATCTGATTTAAGTCCACAAACCAGGATTGAAGCATCTTCTTTTATAATTGTACTGACACTATGCAGCTGTGGGGATGAATTACTTAGCGATTTTACTGTCCTTATTACAAACATATACTGTTTTTAAAAGATTTTAAACTTGTAAAACTCATTCTTGATCACATTTGATGATGATTGATGATCACAGCGAGCTGAACAGATCTTTAAATCCCAGTTGCTTTGCTCACGTCCTGTCTTGTTGATATGTTTATACATGTTACTACAGAGACATGTTAATACGCAGCTGTCAATCAATTCAGTTGGGGGGGAAACCACACTCCTACAAAACAGAGTGATTTGGATCCTATTTTAACATCAGGAAATTTTAAAAAAGAGACTTGTTGGGTTTCTATCACTCCAATATGACTGTAGACACACTATTCTGCACAGTTCTGATTAAACAGCTTGCAAAAGATAATTTTCCTCATAGGTGTACTTTAAATTAATCATTTAAGAAGCAACATGACCTAAAATATTAAGTATTCTTTTTGGAACAAATAATGTGAATAAATCATATAAACATTATATGAGTCTATGCTTATAACCAAACATTTGCCTGTGTGGTAACAACAATAATCTTATTTACCCATTTTGAGTGTTTTTTTTTTTATCTGCTGATTTGTTTTTTGTTAACAGAACATGATATAATTTAGATTTTGTTTATTATATCTGTAGTCTTTTCTTTATGTGTATATATTTGTACTGGAAAATGAGACCAAAAATGCTATGTAAGAAAAAATAATGTTGTAATCCATCTGACAGGTTTACCTGAATATGTCGACACACATTTCTGACCCTTTGACCTTTCTGCAAGCTTCATAATGTCCAGATCCTCCTCATTTTACACCAGCAGATGTAGCCTCATAGTCTTGGCCCTATTCATTTCATGCTTATCAGCACACACAGCTTGTTATCAGACAGATTTATTCAAATATTCACCACATTCGGCACAAACGGCCACAATCTGTAGCATCGAAATGAATTGTAGTTTATCATATCATTTGCATTTTTTAATTACGCTGCAGGGCGAGAATGCAGGGGAGAGAATGAGAGGGTATCGGCGCAAAAAAGAAGATTTGTTGGAGCCACTGTTGGCCTGAGTGGCATGAAAGTGAATAGAAATAGGAGGGGAATGTTGGGAGCTGTGGGAGGAAGCTCAGCGTGGGATCACAGGAAGTCATGCAGTCACTGAAGCATGATGCTGCCCGGACACTCTCAGGGAAGCGGTCGCACAGGGTCAGTCTCTCGCGCCGCCGAATAAAATGTGACAGTAATGCACAAAAGTTCAGAGGAGATGGAGAAAGACAGAGTCAGGATGTTAAGAGATGGTATTTATGGTTCAAGCGCCATCTGTGGAACACAAAGGAGCCGGCGTGTTAATTATTAATCATTAGGCATCCTCAGTTCCACCCACAGTTCTCCCGACTCAAATTAAAATCTGTAGTTTGCTTTGCTGATACACTAAATTTGCTGTCCAGCATTTTTATTTTCTTACAGTGAGGATTGTTTAAAAGTTTTTAAAATGTTGTAAAAGTACTTGAAGGTGGATGTATGGATGTATGGATGTATGGATATATGGATGGATGGATGGATGGATGGATGGATGGATGGATGGATGGATGGATGGAGGAATGGATGGATGGAGACAGACAGACAAACGGACGGATGGACGGACGGATGGATGGATGGATGGAGACTGACAGACAGATATATAGATAGATGGATAGAAGGACAGATGGGTGATTGGATGGAGACAGACAGAAATATTAATAGGTGGACGGATTGGTGGATTGGTCTGTGATTGAATGGAGACAGACAGATATATAGATTGATGAATAGATGGATAGATGGATGGATGAATGTTTGGAGACAAACAGATATATTGATAGATGGATGGATGCCTGTATGGGTCTGTGATTGGATGGAGACAGACAGATAAATAGATTGATGGATGGATGGATGGATGCATTGAGTCAGACACATATATGGGTGAATTGGTGGATGGATGGTTGGATGGATGGATGGATGGATGGGTGAATGGATGGAGACAGACAGATATATTGATAGATGGGTGGATGGGAGTGTGATTGGATAGAGACAGGCAGATATATAGATTGATGAATGGATGGAGACAGATCTATATATATGGATGGATGGATGGATTGATGGATGGATGGAAACAGACAGATATATAAATGGATGGATGGATGGAGCCAGACACATATATGGATGGATGGATGGATGGATGGATGGATGGATGGATGGATGGATGGATCAAAGGATGGATGGGTGATTGGATGGAGAAAGACAGATATGTTGATAGATGGATGGATGGGTGAATGGGTCTGTGATACAGTATACAGATACAGTATAGAGATGGATGGATGGATGGATGGATGGGTGGGTGGATGGATGGAACCAGACACGCATATGGATGGATGGATGGGTGGATGGGTCTGTGATTGGATGAGACAGACAGATATATAGATTGATGGGTGGATGGATGGATGGATGGATGGATGGATGGATGGATGGATGGATGGATGGATGGGTGATTGAATGGGGACAGACAGATATATTGATGGATGGGTGGGTGATTGGATGGAGACAGATATTTAGATTGATGGATGGATGAGTGGATGGGTGGGTGGGTGTATTGGTGGTTGGAAGGAGACCGACAGATATATGGATGGATGGATGAATGGATGGATGATGGATGGGTGGATGGGTAAAGACAGACAGACAGATATAGATGGACGGGTGGAGGGATGGTTAAAGACAGGCAGACATATGAATGGATGGACAGATGGATGGATGGCTGCAGATAGATCAAACCATCAGATTGTCTCTACAGATTTTGACATGTGCAAACATAATGCAGAACATGTGCTAAATAATTCAACCCACAAAAGTTACATTTTGTAGAAAAAAAAGTCTTTTCTAACCTTTAAAAACTGTTGCTTCTAAGTGCTTACAAGATTCTGTTGCCTTTCTGCTTGAATCTTGGCTCATTCCTTGCTTGAAAAACCTCCAGATGACTGATGATCTTTGATTTTCACACTGCCCCTACTTTCTTAAAAGTTTCATCAAATATGATGTGATTTAAACCTGGAGATTGAACAGGCCACTTGAAAACATTCCAGATTGATCCCTGAACCTAGCTTTAATGGAATTAAATGTAGTCATTGAGTGACTGTCCTTCTGGAAAATCCAAAGATCGTCAGTCTATTCAGAGGCCATTCTAGAGTCTCCAGGTTCACAAGGCAAAAATTCACACTGTGCATCACCCTTATATGATGAATAATCTGACACTAAGAACTGTGAGATGTTAACATTTTATATTTAAAAAAAATATTTTCAAAATAAGGCATTAAAACATGCTAATTCAAAATCTGAACAATAAAAATCTATAAATAAAATAGACAATAAAAGACCTTCAAAAACCTTTTAAAATTGTGATTCACTAAAAGTTTAAAAAATGAGGCAAATTCCAAGCATTCGTGTCAAACGTGTATCGCGTTCCACTCCATTCACACCTCCTAGACGAAATTTGCTTCTATTCATGCATTTGCTTTGAAGCAGTTAAAATAATTAAAAAGTATAAATCAAAATGCAAAGTCGAGGTATAAACAGCAGAAGTAAACAAATACATTTTCTCTACCAGCAAACATTAATCTCAGCAAAACCCTCACATTCTATACTGTCATCGCCATTGACTGAATTACTGAGGGATCCTCCTCAAGATAGATGTAAGCATCACTGAATTGGAGCTCTGGCAGGGACCTGATGGTTTTTAATGACTGAAATATGGTGGCAGGTGCTGTATATGGATTGTAACAGTATGTGTTTGTATCTCTTTTTTGGGTCTGTTGGCACGTGATCCAAATATTTGTAGCTTGAAACGGAAGGAAATCTGACCGTTATGAGTTACTTCATTCTGTTAAACAGATAAGAAGATATTTTGAAATATGCTGGAATTTTGCAACCACTGATTTTAATAGTGTTTGTTTTTCCTACTATGGAGGTCAATGGTTTTATCTTTCTTTAAGTTATCCTATTTTTGCATTCAACAGAAGATAAAAAATCATAAAGGTTTGCAATCACTTGAGGGGGAGTTAAAAATTTTGTAAAATTTCATTTTTTGTTGTACTATCCTTTTAGGATCTTTATTTTATTTTATTTATCCTTTGTTTTACCAGGGATTTTCCATTGAGGTATGCATCACTTCTACCAGGGGGTCCTGGCCAAAATGGCTGCACAAAAGATACAAAATTAGACACACATAAAATATCACAAATTTAAATTTACACAAAACATTTAAATGAATTATCCAGTATAGAATTAAAAATATATATATATTTAGAGATGGAATTGTTTCTAACATGATAACACTCTGCATTTCATTCCAATGTAGAGCCAAAGGGGGAAAATGCTGCTTTTACCAGACTCTGTACACACTTTAGGAACAGTTAAATGTAATTCATAAGAATTCCGTGTACTATAACTACAAATATATTACGATAAAAGGTTACAAATATAAAGCGGCAATTTACTCAGTAATGCCTTAGCGGTGAATAGAAGCATATGCATTTTCTTCTTTTGTGGCAGGGAAAACATCCAACTATTTTGTACAAAGTACAATGATGGGTACGTGAAGATAAATTCCTCGCAAATCGTATTGCAGCATAATATATACTGTTCAGCTTTTTTAATAACGACAGGTTTGAATGCATATAAACTACATCTCCATTATCTATCTCTGAAAGGAAACAGCTTTGGATAATTATTTTTCTTGCTTCGAAAGGAAGGGTCTTCTTAATACGAAAAAGAGCGCCTGCGCTTCTTTACCAAATTTTCAGTATGAATATTAAAACCTAACCATTCATCAAGCCATATGCCCAAATGTTTATAAGTGTTTACTCTTTCAATACATTCCAGGGTTAAGAATGGTGAAACCTTCATTTTTGTATAACATTTTTTTCACTTTCTTCAACATCAAAACAATCCTTTAAAGGGCCACGAAACCCCCCAGTCTCAGCGTGGTGTTTTCACACCTACAGTCTGTAAAAGCTCAGGAAAGTGGGTGTGTCCAGCTCGGTTTAGGTAGGAGTGTCGGGGGAGGGAAAGAGGGAAGGTTTTGCATATAAATGGGAGTTTCCATTTGTGCACGCGCTGACTTTCAAACACACACACACACACACACACACAGACGCAGGGTGAGAAATACAGGGACAATGTTCACATGGACTTCAGTCATCTAATTATTTGCCAAATTATTAATTCGTGGACTTTAATTGCAGTTTGGCACTTTAACGTTTATTCACGAACATTTCCTGCGTGTCCCCCGTGACAAACCAGATATTAAATGTTAGTAACTGCTGAAGGAGTGCATATTTAATGGAGTATTTGAAACGCACGGCATATTTCAGGAAAATAAATCCTGCATTTCTCGGTAACTAAATGCACTCGGTAGGTAGCGTCAGAAAGCCGTGTGTGTATAGACTAATCTGTCACTAAATGCGGCGAAAAATCTACACGACAGTAATCGTTTGATTAAGATGTTTACACTTTACACGGATTCTTCAGTCTATAATACTGTAGTGATATTAACGTGCTGTAAACTCAGCAACAGTTCTAATCATTTGACTAAGGTCTGTCTTTAAACACTGAAAGAGTATTGCAGACGAAACCAACTAACTTTGCCATCTTCATCAACAAACAAACACCACTAAACGTCTACTTACCGATCAGGTGACATGTTCTCTGCAAACGTATTTATGACGCTTGGTAATACACCACTGTATTCCAACTGCTTGGGTCCACACGCGAGCTTTACTCTCATCTCGGGGAAATGGAAACTAATACTTTGTTGCGGCACATTTATCAACGCAACACCGACGAACCAATCCTCTCGGCTGGCGACAAAACGCAGCGTCTCTCTGCCGTTTGAAACTTGTCACAGGCAAACACTTCCTGTATATGTAGTTCATGCATATTGATGAAGCTCCGCGTCATACACAATAGAGCGCTCTGATTGGTTTGAACAAAGGCCATGTCATGAATTAATACCGCACGCTGACTGACGTCAATTTGTTCGCTTCCGGGTAGACGTCCACTCTACACGCTGGACCACATGCAAAGACCTCAACGGCGTGACGCAGCCACAAAAATTCGTTTCAAACCGGAAGAACGAATTTGCTCGAAATAACGCAAAAACAACCAATTTTCACTTTTTAGTCAATTATATGTGTCCTAATAGTGTTTATAGCAGCGTGGGACTCATATATGACTGTCAACAGCCCAAAAAATGTGTTTTGGTGTTTCATGGCCCTTTAACAAGAATGCCCACCTCCACATCATGCTCATAAGCTTTGCCCTTTTTTTTTTTTTAACCCTAATGCTGATTCACATGTCCAAAAAGCTCTAGTTTATTCACATCAATCCAAGCAAAAAAATGCTTCTTGGTTTAAGATTTTTTTGATATTTGGACAAAATAATAATAAATAAACAGATAGTAACAAAAAAAAACAGTATGTTATACTGTTATACTGCATGAATTTCTTCACCATTCTACTTGCGTTGAATCTCAATTCTGCAATTTATTTGCTTCTTCAATACCAATTCTAAAAATGAAGCACAAATAGTATTTCATTTAGTTCTCAATGGCGCTCGTGCCTGACACACATACACACATTACTTAAACAGCAATCTCATCTGTTCTTGAGCTGTGCAAGACTGCCTTGCAGATTGTGTTTAAAGAAGAATTACCATTCAAAATATGTGTTTAAATGTGTTACACCACATATCTAAAGCCCTGATACTGTGGACAGACTGTGGCAGCTGAAATGGTGCTTCGAGCACCTGTGGAGGTGTGTGTTTGTGTGTTCTGTGTTCCATCATGCAGTGCTGGACTACAAATGCCCACTGTCACCCCTATTTCACCCCCCATTACCCTGGGCAGGAGGGCCAGCAGAGTGTGTGAGGCCACGGCAAATGAGAGTAAATGGAAGAAGGAGAGAGAGAAACCAAAAGAATCGAGAGGAGAAATAAAAAGCACAAGAATAAAACTAAGAGATCTGTTAAAGGTTATTTTGGTTCAGATCTCGTGTTCTAACAGAGTGATTATGCAAATTCATGCACACACCTCTGTGCATACATTTAGGAAACAGTTTCTATTGCAGTCTCGCGTGTCTGTCCTCTCCATCTGTTGTTCCGTGTGTGTCTGTGTGTGAGTCTTTCTCCCTGCAAACACTGTAAGAATCACACCAGAGAACTGTGAGCAACCACAGACACACAGAAAACAGCCACTAGCACACACAGTATGGTGTCACCTAAGATTTGCATATTCAAAAACGCTTTACTGCTCATGTTAAATTAATTCAGTAATAAATGATGTTAGTCTCATAATTCTGAGTTACTTTTTTAGTTAAATCGTTTTTTGTCATCTATCTCACTGCTTTAATTCACACAACTGGAGGAGGCAAATAAGAGCACAGGGTCATTCTTGTGTCTTTTAAACTCTGAAACCTTTGGAAAAGCTTAATGTCTAACATGAGGAGAAATTTCTGCTACACCAGACATAGTTAAAGGGATAGTTCACCCAAAAATTAAAACTGACTCATTGTTTACTCACTTTCAAGTGGTCCAAAACTTCTTTATGATTTTCTTTCTTCTCTTGAACACAAGAGAAGATATTCTGAAGAAAGCTGAAAACCTGTAACCAGTGACTACCATAGAAGGAAAACAAATACTAGGGAAGTCAGGTGGTTACAGGTTTCCAGCTTTTTTTAAAGAATCTTCTTTTGTGTTTAACATAAGAAAGACACTCATAAAGGTAAAGGATGAGTACAGTAAATGATGATTTTGAGTGAACTATACCTTTAAGCTTGGTACCTTTATTCATTATAATGTTTTTATGGGCCAGTTAGACAAAAGACTTTTTGATTCATAGTGGAATCTAGTAGGATGAAAATAAAGAGATAAAGTAAGTGTTAAGAAAAAGGAATATATTTTTTGGTATTCTTTAAGGTGAAATGTTAACTGGACTTCTTCTGTTGAGTGTTATCTGCTCCGCATACTAATGAAGCATTTTTGTAGAAGTAGATGAAGCTGATTGTCTAAAATTAACTTGAGCTTTGCAGCGAAACTTCCTATGAGCACAGAATTTGCAAGTCTTTTGCTTTTTAATGTTGGGCAGAGAATTCATAGAAAATAGGACATGTCTATGGGTGTAGCCAATGGAGGACTGGAGAATAACTGACGAGTGACGAATTTCACTAAACTCCACCTGTTAATATCAGCTGCATGTAAAAGTTGCAGTCAGGAAATGAAAACTGTTGCCCACCTCCTGAATGTAACTTTTGCATTGTATTGAGGATAACAGAATTCTGTAAATCGAATTATTCATTTGTATCCAATAAATTGTTAATGTGTTAAACCTTGAAGAAAAACCTCTCCTGATCTTTTTTATTGAACATGCATGGAATTGATTAATTATTCCAACATAAGCTCACGTAATGCTGCTGACTTCATATTTTTATGATATCTTTTATTATTCATATATTAGATATCTTTTCAAATCTAAGTGGGGCAGCACAGTGGCGCAGTGGGTAGCACGATCGCCTCACAGCAAGAAGGTCGGCTGAATCAGTTGGCATTTCTGTGTGGAGTTTGCATGTTCTCCCTATGTTGGCGTGTGTTTCCTCCGGATGCTCCGGTTTCCCCCACAAGTCCAAAGAGATGTGGTACAGGTGAATTGAATAAGCTAAATTGGCCATATGTGAGTGTGTGTGTGTTTCCCAGTGATGGGTTGCAGCTGGAAGGGCATCTGCTGCATAAAAACATGCTGGATAAGTTGGTGGTTCATTGCGCTGTGGCGACCCCTGATTAATAAAGGGACTAAGCTGAAAAGAAAATGAACGAATAAATAAAATCTAAGTATTGTCATACTTGTATCTGCAGACTATATAGTTAAAGCATCATGAGTGAAACAAACAAGCTAGTACAGCAAAACATCCCAGTATTTTTAACAGATTTATATATTTTTAATATTTCACATCTTTTATCATTTGTTTTTTCCACATATCTGACACAGTTCTGGGACAGGCTTATTGAAGGGAGTGGTTTGAAGTAATAAAATAATAAAAAGGAAAAGGGCCCACGAATGTCGACGTTTTTGTTTGAAACATTTCATTGAGGGAAATTAAGAAAGGAAGAAACATCTGGAATATTTCTTAATATATTCCCAGTTTTTCCATGTCAGAAGTTTCATATTGAAGCACCCGGGGAAATGGCAGACAACAAAACATCTGCTCAAGTAGAAGAACGGTTTCAAATTCACACCATGTTGAGTTAGTTATAGCAACGTGGTAAGAGATATTTAATTAATGTGCATCATTAGAAATGGCACGTTTTATTTCATCCATTATGTTTAGTTATATAACAAATGGTGTCATGAAAATGTGCTTTTTTGCAGGAATGACCCATAAAATCAAAGAAGATCATAAGTAAGCTAGCCTCGTAGCTCATGTTAGACTCTTTCCTGGAAGCTGAAATACTTGGATAGTTTTTTTACACACTTATTTTTCCTGTTCAAATCCAGAATGAGTATAATTAAACATTATTCAGTCATTAATTTTCCTTTAGCTTAGTCCCTTATTTATCAGGGGTCGCCACAGCAGAATGAACCGGTAACTATTCCAGTACATGTTCTATACAGTGGATGCTCTTCCAGCTATAACCCAGTACTGGGATACACCAATACACACTGATTCACACATGCACTCATTCACTATGGCCAATTTAGTTCATCTAATTCACTTATAGCGCATGTCTTTGAAGTGTGGGGCAAGCCGGAGCACCCGGAGGAAACCCACATGAACATGGAGAGAACATGCAAACTCTACACAGAAATGCCAACTGGCCCAGCCAGGATTTAAACCAGCAACCTTCTTGCTGTGAGGTGACAGTGCTAACCACTGAGCCACCATGCCGCCCAGTTAAACATTACGATGATATAAAATAATTAGTTGTGCTGTATTCCAAATGCATAACATCTTTTTAAAGCTATTACATAAAATGTCACCTAGGGTCTTCAATCCAGTTCATCTGAGCATTATGCGCATGTACACACACACACACACCCACACACACGCACACACACACATAGAGAGAAACACAGAAGCTAATCAGAAAAGTGGGATCTTATTTTCCAGTCCAAATTCTGCTGAGGATTCTTTTAGAGCCAATTTTACAGAGTCATTTAACTACTGACTGCAGACACACACACACACACACACACACTTCACCACTATAATGTGGCTGACAGAGCCTAGAAATAATGATAATGAAGATAAATCTAAAGCTGAAGATGTTAGGGGGTGAAATCTCAGTAATGACCGTGGTGGTTTTAATGGCTGCTCACAAAGCGCAGGCCAAAAAACAATTTAACTTTGTTATTTTAAGGTTCACGTGGAGACTCTGTGGCCGACGGATAGGTTTGAGCAAGAGGTTACATTGTTCTAGTAAATCATTTGACTGCTGTGAGAAATCTACTAAAGGTGACGTAATCAATCCTAACAGCCGTAGATAATCTCATTTCCGTAACTGACGCTCTTTGATGTGCCGCTTTTTTGCACAGTCTATTTTGATGCTCTTTGAGAAATAATCCAAATATCTCTCTCCGCATTCTGCGTGTGTGGATGTGGACCGCATGCTAATGGTGGATCGGAGGGCTGGAATTGATTAAAAATTGTCATAATGATGATACAGTTTGGAAGCAATTCACTAAGAATGAATTGTGCCCCGCTGTTAGCACCGTTTATTTCATTGTGCTGTTTGATTCATTTTAGCACCCAATTCACTAAAGAAATTATGAAAATCAGGCAATGGAATGATGGCTCCGTCATTTGATCATGTGCGCGCTCAAATGACACAACTTCTGAGTGAATTCATCACTTAAGCTTTCAATAAAAAGCAACAAGAGACAAAATTATTCCCAAGTCGTACATTTCAGGGGCCTTTTCATGAAACACAGGCATTTTGTGGGAATTCATTTTTATCTAAATTGTCAGCATTTGCATGTGGCTGAGTTAATGAATGGGAAGTTATTTTTGCTTATGAAAGAATATGTTAAACTGCTAAGCAGCTGATTTATTGTGATTTTCATTTGTGATTTATGTTGGACTCTTTTTAACACTTCATTCACTCACATTCACAATTGTATCTCTGTGTTGTTGTTAACATGATTTATTCAAATATGGCCAATATAAAATTCTATTGTGAACTGACCACAGCTGTGAAATGACCCACATGAGCAAAATATCTAAAAAAAGACACAGGCACAGCATGCTATCATATACAGAAGTAAACACAGAGGCCACTGAAGTCAGCATTTGTGTGTTTTTAGAAGAGGATGTACCACAGAAACAAGTCAATTTGTGCAGACTAGGAGAATAAAGACAACAATAAATATTTATGGACATGGTACAACTCTTTAAGTTTAGCTTGTACAGTACTAATAATAATAATTAATAAATCCTTACATGGGCGCCACGGTGGCCGAGTGGTTAGCACGTTCGCCTCACAGCAAGAAGGTCGCTGGTTCGATCCCCGGCTGGGCCAGTTGGCATTTCTGTGTGGAGTTTGCATGTTCTCCCCGTGGTTGCGTGGGTTTCCTCCGGGTGCTCCGGTTTCCCCCACAGTCCAAAGACATGCGGTACAGGTGAATTGGGTAAGCTAAATTGTCCGTAGTGTATGTGTGTGAATGACAATGTGTGGATGTGTTTCCCAGAGATGGGTTGTGGCTGGAAGGGCATCTGCTGCGTAAAACAAATGCTGGATAAGTTGGCGGTTCATTCCGCTGTGGTGACCCCGGATTAATAAAGGGACTAAGCCGAAAAGAAAATGAATGAATGAATGAAATCTTTACATTTATATAGCGCTTTTCTAAACACTCAAAGCGCTTTATACATTTCTGGGGGGATCTCCTCATCCACCTCCAGTCTGCAGCATCCACCTGGATGACTCGAAAGTAATCATATTGTGCCAGCCTTCACACCACACACCAGCTGATTGGTGGAGAGGAGACTGCGATAAAGCCAATTATGATATGGGGATGGTTAGGAGGCCTCGATGGACAGAGGCCAGGGGCAAATTTGGCCAGGATCCCTATTCTTCTTTAAAGGATATCCTGGGATTTTCCAGGACCAAAGAGAGTCAGGACTTTATTTTACTCTCTCATCCGAAAAATGGTGCTCACTGAGCAGTATAGAGTCCCCCTTCAGTATATTGGGGTGTTAGGACCCACACAGAACATAGGTTTAGCACCACTGACTGGGTGCAGCCTTCAGTGGGGGACCATGTGAGATCTAATACAGATCTGCTCCAGTAATACTTCTGAGTTCAACACCTCGCTGTGCTTCTGTTGACTGTTATATTCACCATGTGACCAAAGGTCTAGTTTGTCAAATCTTTAGAGCAGAATTATGACGAATGTCCAGAGAGTCACAGAAAAGTCAAGTATTCTGACTGTTTAGACTGAAGTCACCATCCAAAAATACTGACGGGAATTTAGGATTAAGGATCACAAATGAAAGTGACCCAAATCAAAACAAATTATCTTTTCTTTGTGATTTGAGCAGCTTTTACCAAAGAGTGGGTTTGGTGGGGGATAATTAGGAATAAATGGGGGAAACATCAATGCCTGCAATGTGCTATGACTAGAAATCATTGGTTCATACAAATATGCAGCAGACACTTTCTTATGAAGCACTTGTTTCTTGAAAACCATTGTGGAATTCTGAAGGTGATGATACACGGGACAACTTATTGAACAATGTTGCTGGGCAATATTGCAGAGTGATGTTGCTTGTTTTTTTTTTCTGTTAATAATGGGCAACAAAATTGCATCAGTATCCAGTTGAGCTGATTAGTTGTCCCGTGTCTCACCTGCTTGCCCAAAGTTGCCCAGGAACCTTAAGTGTGCTTCACACAGGTGACTGCTTTAAAAACCACCTGTATGAGACACACTTTTTGTCTCTCCAAATGCACCAGACACTTTCTTATGAACACTCTGGTAGTAGGACTCCATAATAGAAAAAAACCTCAACAAAAAATAAACTACTTAAACTAGACTTATCATGGCATCTAGATATTGCTGCTCTCTGGTGATGTGAAGTGCTTCTTTTATCCTCATTTGTAAGTCACTTTGGATGAACGTGTCTGCTAAATGAATAAATGTAAATGCTCTCATTTTTATGCACATTTCTCGCCTTGAATTACTGAAAGGCAGCAATAAAACAAAAAGGTAACTCACATACTGACAGTAGATATCTTTTCTCATTTTTCAACATGGTGAAGTTGGTACATCTGTCTTTGATGACAGTCATAAAATAAGTTAAAACTGTTACTATTATTATTATTATTATTATTATTATTATTATTATTATTATTATTA
>CAIGQQ010037820.1:6468064-6496009 GCA_903798035.1 Danio albolineatus
AACGCAGCAGATGCCCTTTCAGCTGCAACCCATCACTGGGAAATATCCATACACACTTATTCACACACACACTATGGACAATTTTAGCTCACCCAATTCACCAGTACCACATGTCTTTGAACTTGTGGGGGAAACCGGAGCACCCGGAGGAAACTCACGCAACCATGGGGAGAACATGCAAACTCCACACAGAAATGCCAACTGACCCAGCCGAGTCTCGAACTAGCGGCCTTCTTGCTGTGAGGCGACAGCACTACCCACTGTACCCACTACCGCATCGCCTGTACATCTAAATTTTGAACATATTACAAGAGCTAAGCTTAAGTTTGAATTTATTAAACTTAATAGATTTGGCCTCTCCTCTTTAAATTGTTTGTGCTGCTGTGTCACTTCTCATTTCCATGTAATATTTGTTTATTAAGAAAAATATTTATTGAAAAAATTCTAATAATTTTTAAGATCTTGGAGAGAAGAAAAAATATACCTGATGTTAAAACATTTTAGAAGTTCAGCAAAGAGAAATATTGAAAAGGTCTACACAGGAAACAAGGCTGAAATTCTGTGCAATTCTGTGCAATTCTAGGACTGAACTAAATTAATCGAAAAGTAATCATTATCGACATTCTGAAGCTATAATTGACCTAATTTTTCCAGGTTGATTTTTTCAATTACTTTCCATACCACATGTGGAGTCACATGACCCCGCTCTGTTAAAGGCTGAGGCGGATTTATATTTCTGCTGCCTCTTTGCAGCCACATCTGATCGCTGGTCAAGTAGGACGATGGACTTATTCTTGGGCCTTACTTTGCACTGCATTGATGATGATTAGAAGCTGCGCCAGAGATGCCTTGAGACGGCATATGTTACATTATTTATATTAAAATATTTGTTTACAGAAGATGTTTGAAATATTATTTACAGAATATACAAGAGTTATTTTATTTAGAAGAGAAACTGCTTATTTTATACTTTCTACGGCTTATTTGACAATAATTTATTTTGTTTCCAAAAGTGCAAGTTATTTATTTACATATTAAGTTTTAGGGAATGTGTGTTTTAATTTTGGTTGTTCAATTCGGTTGTATATTATATAGTGTGTGTGTGTTTACACTCAATTATTTTAAAATCAAGTAATGCACCCTTCATTCAGAAATCTCTGACTTGTAATTTGTGATTTACTATACAAAACCTGTCTGTGAACTACGAAGGCAGAAAAATAAAATAAATAAAATAATCGTTAGTAAAACTTTATTTCGATGGTCCACTGACATTCAACAGACATTTAACTGACTATAAGAAACTTTGCAAGTACATGTCAACTTACACTAACCCTAACCCCTAACCCCAACCCCAACCTAACAGTCTACTTATAATCTAATGAGAATTAGTTGCAATGTAACTTAAGTTCAACAAACGGACCATCAAAATAAAGTGGGACCTAACCTTTCATTAATTGTAATTGAGTTAAAATCAATTAATCGAGATTTAGATTTTAGGCCAAATCGCCCAGTCCTATGCAGTTCTGAGTTCTGACTGTTGTAACACTTCTACAACAAGAATAAGTGATTAAATAACACTGCAAAGTTCAAAGCCATTATAATCAACCCTTTCATAGAAGAAAGAGCTTTATTGCCAGGTACTGCATGTTCACACATACGAGGAATTTGTTTTGGTGACAGAGCTTCTACAGTGCAACAGAATTACAGAGACAGGACAAAAAACAGATAATAAATATATTCCAAAAATAGAAGTAAGTGTTAAATGCAAATATACAAATGGACAAGTGTATGTACAGGTGTATTACTATATACAACATTATATGTGCAGCTGTTATGTGCAAATTGACATGTAAAATGTGTTGTTAAATAAGTGTATGTGTGTGTAAAAAGTGTATAGCAAGTAGTGATGTTGGTTCCATGGTTATTATCATCAAGTGTTCATGAGATGGATTGCCTGTGGGAAGAAACTGTTTCTGTGTCGGGCTGTTCTGGTGCGCAGTCCTCTGTAGCGTCAACCAGAAGGTAACAGTTCTAAGAGGCAGTGTGCTGGGTGTAAGGGGTCCTGAGTGATTTTGGCAGCCCTACTGCTCGCTCTGGATAAGTACAGTTCTTGGAGAGTAGGGCGGGTTTTACCAATGATTCGCTCAGCAGTCCGAACTATTCGACGTAGTCTTCGAAGGTCAGATTTGGTAGCTGAGCTAAACCAGACAGTTATTGAAGTGCAGATGACTGATTCAATGATGGTATTCAATAGCTTTCTTTAATTGAAATATCCTGTGTATTTGTTTGTCTCAAGATGTACATTTCTTTGTCCTTTAGGGGGAGTTTTTGAACTACGACCTTCTGATTGGTGTAAATCAAGGAGAGGGGCTAAAGTTTGTGGATGATGGAGGAACTGAGAGTGAAGAGGGCATTTCAGCTGCGGCTTTTGACTACACCATCTCCAACTTTGTGGATAACCTCTATGGATATCCTAAAGGTAAACTCTCCAGTCTCCTTTCTATGTGACTTTTATTCTTCTTGTCATACCATTATCATTATAAAGTAAACACTTATTTTATGGCAGCATATATATTTGTGTTGAGTGGATATACAGGATGAAAACATGAATGAAATCTTCTGAATACAGGTCTAAAACATAGCAGTCCTTCTAGTTTTGTGTTAACATTGCCTACAAAAGACTGTCTTGGTATAAATACCAAAATAATATAATTTCTGCTACTGTAATTCTTAATGTACTGCATATTCCTGATTGGGTGCTGTTGTTCACTTGTTCCACCAGAGGGCGACAAAAGACTAGCAATGTCAATATTAGGCACTTTTGTTGACTTGTTCCACCAGAGGGTGACAAAAGACAAGCAATATCACGTATGATTGTGATTTGAATTGTGCCTCATAAGGTATTTAATATCCTGTAGATGTGATCAATACTTTTATAAATGCATTAATATACATTCTCATGTACGTATTCATAATCCAAACATAAACACAAACCTCCTGTTATGTTTTTATCTCTTTCTTCACAGTAATTATTACCCTCTGTCTCTCTGTAGGTAAAGACATCCTGAGGGAGACTATTAAGTTCATGTATACTGACTGGGCAGACAGAGACAATGGAGAAATGCGGCGCAAGACTCTCCTCGCATTATTCACTGATCACCAGTGGGTGGCCCCAGCCATCGCTACTGCCAAGCTCCACGCTGACTACCAGTCTCCTGTCTACTTCTACACATTCTACCACCACTGCCAAACAGAGACACGACCCGAATGGGCAGACGCAGCACACGGGGATGAGATACCTTATGTGTTTGGTGTGCCCATGATCGGAGCAACAGATTTGTTCCCTTGCAACTTTTCCAAAAATGATATCATGCTCAGCGCTGTGGTCATGACTTACTGGACCAACTTTGCCAAGACTGGGTGAGTCTCAACAGGCAAAATCTGTCCCCAATTATAATTAAAATTTATTTTACGTTTATTTCCTAACATTCACATAAGTGCCAGCCGGGTGACATGGCCAAACATGATTTATTTAAAATATTTATATCATTTATTTTGATATGTATCATGATATTTGTTTAGTACCATTATTGGAGGGGGGCTTTTCATTTTTCTTTTTTTTTCTGTATTCAGTTTTTATGATTATGATTATGAATAACATCAAAACTGGTGTCTAATGAAATGAATTCCTAAAACTTTAATCTAATTAGTATTTTTAAAATATATTCAATGAAAATAAAACAAAAAATTGTTAATTATGTATATTTTTTATTTTATACAAAATAAGGTATTAAACAAAAAACTGAAATAATCTATACTGTAATATTCAAGACTTGTTTGAACAAATATCTTGGTTGTGTGATTTAAAAAAAACATATATATAATAATACTTTGAGAAGTATATGCTACTATCCTTTAGTATTATGTTTCACTCATAATTTTGTCAAATTGAGTTCGATTTTGGCTGTTTGTGATAAGGAATTGAAAATAGTCCAATTGGATTAAAGTGGGATGCGCTATATGGAGGAAAAAGGTCAAATTTTCAGCTGTATTACCTTTTAAACTCCAACTTCATTCTTGTTTTGATAATTTCCAAATCATTCTTTGTTAATAAAATATCCCTTTTATTCCAGGGATCCCAACTTGCCTGTTCCCCAGGACACCAAGTTCATCCACACCAAGCCCAATCGCTTTGAGGAAGTGATCTGGACCAAGTTCAACTCTAAAGACAAGCAGTATCTCCACATTGGCCTGAAGCCTCGAATCCGTGACAACTACCGAGCAAATAAAGTCGCCTTCTGGCTGGAGCTGGTTCCTCACCTCCACAACCTTCATGAGGAGGTCTACAGCACCGCCACAACCCGGCTGCCTCCAGGGACAGCCCGAACCCCTCACTGGAAGGGCCAGGGTCCCCGTACAACACGCCATCCCATCCCAACTTTCCCATCAGAACTAGACCCAGATAGCTCGGAGCAGCCTCGGTTTCCTCCTTTCCCCAGCGACACCCGGGACTACTCGACTGAACTGAGCGTGACAGTGGCTGTTGGAGCTTCGCTTCTCTTCCTCAACATTCTCGCCTTCGCCGCGCTTTACTACAAACGTGACAAACGGCATGAAATGCGACGGCACCGGTTGTCTCCTCAACGAGGCGTACCCGCTAATGACTTAGCACACAGCCAGGAGGAAGAGATCATGTCTCTGCAAATGAAGCACTCAGAGCATGACGCCCACCACGACATGGAGCCGTTGCGACCGCATGATATTTTACGTCCCGCGTGCCCACCTGACTACACGTTGGCGCTACGGCGGGCACCCGACGATGTTCCGCTCATGACCCCGAATACCATCACCATGATTCCTAGCACCATCACGGGCATGCAGCCCCTCCATGCCTTCAACACCTTCCCCACATCCACCGGGCACAACAACACCTTACCCCACCCCCACTCCACCACCCGTGTATAGTAGCACCACCCGAACGAGAGGACTAGCTCTCATATGTATCCAGTTTTCTCTCTCTGTCCACCTTTTCAAGCTCCTAAACTTACAGTTCTGCTGTCAAGAGCAGCGACGGCGCATCTGTTGACGTTCTCATAAACTAAACCAGAGGTTTCGTAGACGTTGTACACACTAGAGGAGCTCTGTCTATAGACTCTACGGCAAGCAGCAGATCTGGCAAGTCATGAGCTTGGTTCTGGATTCAACTTGTGGGTTGTTGTTAAAGAAGAGGTGCAATTTATGGAGGCACAGAAGCTGGTCTGATGTCATGAGAGGAATGAGGACGCTTTCCCACTCTTCACCTCTCACTAAATTGGCAGAGGGCAGATTTCATCCATGCTTTTCTTTCAAACGTCACTCTATGTTATGCCATCTTTAGCCCATCGGTCTCTCGGTCCGAACGTGATCTTGTGTTTTACATGAATCGTAGGGGCATAAACGACTGACGCCGGATATGTTGTGTTTACCTGCAGTCTTGTGTCAAGTATTAAATCACACCGTAGATAACAATAGATAGAGAATAAGAGAAAATGACAGAAGATGAAAGCAAAAGTGCCAACCTCCTCTCTTTCTCTCGCTCTCGCTCTGCTCTGTTTGCCATTTCACCACGCATACTGAGTTGGCTATGTGTTGTTTCTTAGAAAGATTTTTGTATGTATAATATAAAGACAAATATATAAAAGAATGATATAAATATATATATATTTACATGGATTGCTCGGTGGGATCTATGCATGAAATATTTTAAAGCACCAAGAAGGACACTGGGCGGTAAACTCCCACGGCATTTTTATTATTTACTCTTTTTTTTTTCTACTTTGCTTGCTTAAAATGACTTCAACAACCTTCTCCACGGTTTTATTTATCAAATTGTATCGTCCTCTTCAGTCTGACCACTCTAAAGGACAGTGTCCTCTCCTTGAGAGCTATTGGAAATATTCTTTTTACGATGTTTGAAATATTCACATCCAGTTGTTGATGCTGTTATTTGACCAACAACCATGTAGTGCTCAATCAGAGCCGTCCGCGATGGTCTGAACATAATTACTCCAAATTTCAAGTCCACATTTAATTTTGCATCTCTTTCATGAGCCTGTAACTTCTAGTCGCTTTATCACAGAGACAAATACAAATGATACTCTTAAGACCGGGACACACCAATGCAACAGTCAGCCATTGGGCAGAGGTCAGGTTAGGTTGTCTGATATGCACCACTCATTGGGCTCACGTCAGCAGGAGTTTGCCTGATTCAGCATGTAAAAAAAGAGAGTAGAAACAAAGAACCACACAAAGAACCACACAATTCAAGAGGGAACAAAGAAGCCGGCTGTCACTACATCAAACTTCTTAAATATTTGCAGATGATATGGATTATCAGGGGTAGTAGGTAGTGCTGTCGCCTCACAGCAAGAAGGTCGCTGGTTTGAGCCTCGGCTGGGTCAGTTGGCATTTCTGTGTGGAGTTTCCCCGTGTTCGCATGGGTTTCCTCCGGGTGCTCCAGTTTCCCCCACAATCCCAAAGATATGCGGTACAGGTGAATTGGGTAGGCTAAAATATCCATAGTGGCATCCGCTGCATAAAACAAATGCTGGATAAGTTGGTTGTTCAGTCCACTGTGGCGACCCCAAATTAATAAAGGGACTAAGCCGAGAAGAAAATGAATGAATGGATTATCAGTTTCTCAGTAATGGGTTGCGGATGGAAGGGCATCTGCTGTGTAAAGCTAGAATAGTTGGCGGTTATTTCGCTGGGGCGACCTCTGAAATAGAGACTAAGCAGAGGGAATATGAAAAAAAATGTTTGGATTATCAGACATTTTTGCCGGAGTGCATGCCTCTGTGGTGAGCAAGAAGTACTGCGAATATGAGTACTTTGTATGCGTGCAGCACTAGTTCCAGTTTCTCTTTGTGGAACAACAGTATAAACTTCTGCCACCTGCAGGTTTGGAAAGAAACATCCTCTCAAGGATTCACAGAATGTATGTTCTCATTTTAGTCCGCTGACATCCATTTGGTGTGTTTAGATGCAGACATTTGGGACCAGATGGGACCAGATGCAACTAAGGTTGAGGCGACACCCCGGTCAATTTTCTCTGTTGCTAGTTCTTGACGTCAGCTTGGTGTGTCCTGGGCTTTACCCTTCAGTCCTTCTCTCTCTTTCTCTGCCTTTCTAATTCAATCTCGTCTGCTTTTTAAATTCAACCTGATATAGTATTTGACCAAATTTCAAGAGGTGTTAATGTGAATGCATGAGATGAGAGTATATGTGACCGAGACGCACAAAGAGAGAGAAACCTAGTCAACCTATCATTCCTTTATGAAGACCTACACGGCTTTAAGCCATTTAACATACAAAACCGTTGTGCGTTGAGGCTTGTAACATCACTTTGATGGGTTTTCCCACATATCTGCATATCACACATCTCTTCGCACTGCACACTTGACCTTTCCAGGTTATGACAAGCACAGCAAATAGAGGTGGAAGCAAACCAGACAAATATTATATATTGTTAGGCAGTATCATGTTCAGCTTCAAGAAGGAATGGCTCAGAATCGCTGGACATTAACACAACCACTTCTGTTCTGTTCTGTTCATGCCTCGTTAGTATTTTTTTCTGCCACGGCTGCATGCCAGAGGATGATGATGACGGTTTGTGTAAGAAAGTGCAGTTGTCTCACTTTTGGCTCAGTTTGCCGGTGTATTCAGTCTGAAGTGTTACTGAAGGACCAGCAAAATCTGCTGTCAGCAGTGCTCCACATGTACTGAACCATGAACACACTCTAGTGACACACTGGAGCTTCAGGATGTCATGCAAATGTATTCTCCATTGTGGACTTAAACCAACGGACGCCAACGACAACTGGACAATAGACTGTAACAAGATCCACTTACCTTCTGGACATCTGAGACTGTAGATTGGACCTGTGGATATGTACCATCTGTGGACTTTTGTGTGGTTGTAGGTAAAACTGAACTCCATTTTAAGCAAACTACGAGGAGTTTACGACTAGAGCTGCGTACAACACAACCTCAATTCTAATAACCAATACTGTTTTAAAGGATGAGTTGACACAGCTTTTTGTTATTTCTCTCGTTTGTTTTTGTACGCTCAACCACTAGAGTGTGATGTTGTGCTACATCCAGAATAAAGACTCTTCATCCATTATGAGCCATTCATTGGGTCTTCAGTAGGCGTACAGCGAGAAGGAGAACTAGAAATTAACTGTACATTTTTAAGTGTAAGAACAAATCAACTGAAAATATTTGTAAATATTCAGTTACTTGTTTGTTTAATGTTTAATTCTTCTTCTTTTTTTTCCAATTTTTTCTGGTCGAATGAAATATGAAATACTCTGTGACCAGGACAACAGGTGCAAGTTGAAATTCAGCCACCAGCAAAATTAAGGAGTCTCATTCGTAAGAGTTTAAATTCACTTTCTGCTGCTTCATTTAGTTTTGGGATGCGTGGATGGAGATGGTTTTATATTTAAACATAGAGATTGTTAACATGTAGCATACCTACGTCATTTGAGTCATCATGGCCGCTCATATTTGTGTACGATTAGCTGTTCGTTTCACATTTCATAGAAATGGGCTGCAGTTTATTTAATCAAAGGACACATTGAAACCATGGTGGTCATGAGAAGCGTTTCATCTGCCATGAACTTGCTGTAGCATTTAATTCTTACCAAAAATGTTGTCAAGATGTCAAGAAGTGTCAAAAGTATTATTTCGTGGTCACATTTTTACAATTAAGTATATAGATATACAACTGATTATTTTTAATGAGCATAATCCCGAGATTAAGAGACCAATATGTCAAGTCTAAAGGTTTCTCGATTACTGAACAAATGAAGCACATGTTATCCCTCTGACAAAATAAGAATGTTTAACCGGGCCCCAAAGCAAATTTACACCTGTTGCCCTGTTTTACTATATGTGTTCAGAATCCAAACGCCACACTTGATGAAGAATAAACATGTTAATACTGGATATAAAGAAAAAAAAAGAAAAGGTAATAATATATAAATACGGTGATGATATTTCTCTTTATTTAGAAGTTATTACACACTGTATGCTGTGACTCTGATCTGGGGAACATTAAAGAAATTAATAGCCAGATATCAGTCTCTGTTTCCTTTTAATCAAACATATCTGAAATTACGTTTAATTTTAGGTAGTACATGACTTCAATTTAAGTAGTACCTGAATTAACTGCAATATATTGCTATACTCACCAATATATTTGCCAACAACATTTTTGATTGTTTAAAAGTTCACCCAAAAAAATGAAAATTCTGTTATTAATTACTCACCCTCATTTCATTTCAATCCCCTGACAGCTTCATTCATCTTGTTGTAGATGAAATCTGACAGCTCCCTTGTCCTCCATGGACAGCAATGGTCCCAGCAATGTGTTATTTTGCATTGAGGTGTTTTGTCAAGCTGATGGAGATGTTTTCACAAATTGTTAAGTGATAATTTGCAAGTGTTTAAGTCGTACTATTTTTATGTGTTTTATTAACTTGCAATGTGTTTGAGCTCTCTTTGCAACCGTACATTTCTTTAATTACTTTACAACAGCTAAAATCCATGTTCTTAATAGTAAGAATTTAGAAAATCTTCCGAGGGCTCATGGGACAGTAAAGTTGTCAAGATACACACTTCAGAATCTCACCAGGTTTAGTAACAGGTCATATTTTATAAGTACTGTGAATGTGACTAGAGTATATACTCATCACATTTTTTCATCACACACTCCTACAGCCCTATCATACACCCGGCGCAATAAGGCGCATGATGTGTTTGGTGTGATTTGTTGCTATTTTCAAACCAATGCAACAGTAATTTTCACGTTTTGCGCCACATTGTTTAAATAGTAAATCCATTTGTGCTACTTTGTGGACTCATGGGTGTGCTGGTCTAAAAAGGAGGTGTGTTAGGGCACATTGTTGATGCGTTGTTATTTTAAGGAACTGACATAGACTGCACCATTGACCAACTGAAAGCTGGTCTAAAGTCCAACACAGAGCACATTAGTTATGTGCCTGTGCGGGTCCAAAATGCTTACACATTGCTTAATACACACAGAATGTATGAATTTTTCGGTTTACTTATGACAATTTGCATTTGTATAATGTTATTATTATAAGAAGTATTATTTATTATATGCATATTTATATTTGTTTTAATAAAAACAAGTTTAGATTTGACCACCTGTTGGGTTTTGGAGATGTATGCATCACCATATGGGGCATAAGAATAGGACATGGGTTTGAATATAACTCAGTTTTTTGACCACACTTCGTTATTATTGTTCATTTATTAATTTCCTGAAGACTAGAGCTGAATTTAGAAATATTCTTTAAACAAATCCTTACGCTTAACAAACTAAATTAAATATGTAGGCTAATGGATGTCTTCAGCGGAGTGTGTAGAACACAGTTTCCTTATCCACGAAAGTAAAGGAGTAGAATACAGAGAAAGTAAAGAGGCCAAATGGAGGAGGCTCGTTCTTTATCCTTGCTTTAGATGGTCTGTTTAACTGTTTTCTGGCTAGTGAAGCATTCAGTTTTTCCTCTTACAATGTCCACCATGTAAATAGCAAATGCACCATGGCACGACGCAACTGACTCTTAAAGGGAATGGGAGATGAGACTCTGATGGTTTAATGCACGTTACACTCAAAACACACCCATAACTCATTAAGAGCATAAGCACAACCCTGTTAGACCTTGCACCAGGGCGCAGATTATTTTTTTCCCTCCTATAAATAGCTAAAGTGGATTCGGACATGCCCTTAATGCTTTTGCGTCGTGCGCTTTAGACTTTGCACCTAGACCATTATAATAGAGCCCCTACACTTGTTCATAGATATCAATTTCAGTGTCTTTATTATTGTTATGAAGCGGACAGGAGACAGAGGTAACGTAACGTTAGTGTATTTATTAATTGACAATCAGGAGCACATGAAGGATAGCCAGGAGGATCAGGAGTGATGTTGTATCTTTTCCTCCGTGGCTGGGTAACAGGAAGACACGAGGATGGACAGCACACACCAGATACAGATGACAGATGACAACACAGACTTGGACGGACTGGAATACAGGATGCTTCGGAAGGACCAGGAGGACTAGGAGGAATACAAAGAGAACAGGTAAGTATCAAGTTTGTTTATCTGAGTATGACTACGCTGAGTGGTCGCTCAGTGTCCGCTTTCGTCGAGACGAGCCCGGACAATGAGCGACTGGAGTGCTGTGCTTTTATCTGGTGCACGTGAATGTGATGCAGCTGTGTGCTCATTAGAAGTCAGGTGATGGTGATCTTCGTGAGTGGGGATCGTGAGAGCCTGACCAATCCGTGACAATTATGCTATCTGTTGCTATTCTTGCATTTGCAACAAACAAAACACTAATATGACCCTAAAATGAAAATTATGATACTAGTAACTCACCCTCATGTTGTTCCAACCCTCTGGGACCTTCATTCATCTTTGGGGCAAAATTAAAATAATGAAAGCAGAGAGCTCGAGATCAAGCCTGAGATGTTCAAAGTCAAGAAAAGAAAAAACGTTTGTCAAAACATTTTTCAGTGGTTCAACTCTAATCAGAAGAAGCTCCAAGAACACTTTTGTGCACTAAAAAACCTGTAACAATGTCATTGGTTCCGTTTATTCACTTGGAACATCTCAGAACTGTTGCTGTCTATGGAGGGTCAGAGAGGAATGTGTCAGTGGATGGTGATGACATGAGGGTGAGTATAATAATAAAATTCATTTTTGGTGAAGTACACATTTTAAGTGAGTATTTATACACATTTACTAAGGCAATACATATCTGATGTGCATATACGTGAGTTGCCCTCACTGGATCAATAGTTCCATCAACATAGATTGAATATGTTGTGGAATCTGTAAAGATCTTCTTGAAACGATCCAGAGTTCCAAGTATCAAAATAAGCATCATGGAATTCAGTAAAAGCCGAACATGACAGCCATCAATCATTCTCTTTTTTTATGTTTGTAAATCATCCTTTATACCCTTTTGTAACGATGGTGAATGCACAAACCACAGATAATCAATAATAATCAATATTTGAATAGTTTTTGGGGGGCCAGATTGAATAAAACCAGAATCAGTCATTCAAAATTAGCTTTAGAGAAACCCAGACAACTCATAAGTAGGCCCACATGGAATCTGCGCGCACAGAATTCCGCAGAATTCGGCAGATTTTTAGCCCATCCTTGATTCTGTTTATATACTGGTGTAAATGTGTGTAAATTTGTATTTATTCAGTTTTAAAAATTAATTTCAGTAATAATATTGACTAATATGAAAATATTCATATGATTTATTTACAATACAGTTTGTAAAGTACTATTTTCTGTCTTTTAGTAGAGATTTTATACGAGAGACTTGCGTTGTTTACCAAATAAAGTGGATCTAATTGAACTAGCATTGTAAACATTAAATAAAAGTTAAAAAGGTATTACTTTTTATTTCATATATTAAGGTTTTAGTTAAGATACTCACAAAATCATCCCGTATAAATTCGCAGATTTTTAACAAAAATCTGCGCAGAAATAGCAAAAAAATGTCCGCAGATTCCGTCTGGCCCTGCTCATAAGCCATCGATTACAACTGCAACGAAATCATTTTCTTTCTTCTTTTTCCCTTAAGTGTCAGTTCTGTTCTGTTATCATGTTTCTCATTAAAGAAAAAAAATATTTTTATTTTTTGTTGCATGTCAAAATGTGTTTAGTTTATAGTTGCTTATAAGTTGGCTTATGAGGTTTTTCAGTTAATTTTGAACTACTGATGGTTTTATTCCATCTGGTGCCTGAAAAACAATTAATATATTACTTATCTGTGATTTGGGCAGTCGCCACCATGACACTTCTTTCCAGACCTTTGAATCCCCAGTTGGCCTTTTTCTTGAACTTCTCCCAAACACCTGTAGGATAATCATTATCTATCGCGTCATCACAGCCTTTACTCATTCATTCATTCATTCATTTTCTTTTCGGCTTAGTCCCTTTATTCATCAGGGGTCCCCAAAGTGGAATGAACCGGCAACTTATCAATAATATGTTTTGCGCAGCGGATGCCCTTCCAGCCGCAACCAAGCCCCAAGAAAACAGCCTTTACTATATTGGCATAATTTAGCTAACTCAGGCAATTTTAGAAATATACGTTTGCTCCCCTTTGGCAGATGCAGGTTTTTGCTTTGGTCTCTTTTATTATGCTTTGTTCAACTACAGGTGTCACCCATCTCTTATATAACTGTTAATCATCTTGGATAATGCCCTAGATACCCATGCTGCATTAAACAAGCAAACTGATCACCAAACATGGATTGTAACTGGATATTGATTTTTATATTGATACCAATTAATTGAACATTGATAAAAAGAGATACATAAAAATGCAACACACAATCCAAAGGTTTATAGAAATACTAGTTCAATTGTCTTGTTATTTCAATTCAGGTTTATTTGTACTTTTCACAAAACATGCTGTGACAATTTACTTTACATGCTTTACATTTAGGGATAAGAACACATGCTGTATTGTTTGGATCGAGATCAGGATCTTTTAACAGTCGTGCAGCTCAACAGTAGACCATGTGATAAATCATTATATTCAGTTAGGAGCACTTTATTACAAAGCACAGGATTGTTTAATTGATCATATTAAGTAGCTGCAGAAAACACAAATTACTAACTTAATTAAAACAGTCATGGTTTAGAATTCTATTTCAAAGGATCACAAAAGTTATAAACATTTAAAGAATTACTAGATTAAAAAAATGAGAAAACACTACATTTGAAAAAGAAAAAACCTACCACCTTTAAATATTAAACCGTTCAATGTTGATTTGTATCTTTAAAGTTGTAACATACTGTAGCGTTCATTTGTTTTATTTGTTGAAATGTATTTTATCTGTAAATTATTATTTACTGCATGTATGAATGTGATCGAAGCATTAGCAAGCAATGCACTGACTGCAAAAAGCAGTAATTGCTGATATACTGTATGCCTTGGCGGTGGTCATGTCACCACCATATGTTTTGCATTTAGGTTGAATGCTGCATATAGAGAGAGTTTATATGATGCTGAAAGACTCTTTTAGACTCTTCTTTGCTTGCTGCTTACTGATTTTTTTCCAAGTGATGGGTATATCAGCAGGGCAAAGGTCAAATTCTTCAGCAAACTTGGTGTTAAAGCGAGCCATTACATATTTCCAGTAATTTGAGGCTTCTATGCTAGCATCAGCAGGGATGTGCCAATCTGGAAAGATTTCTCGGTACCTTTTGTATGGATGGTATTCATAATCAGTCTCAAAACACTTGAACTGTTGTTTGCTGTGGACATCTGTTGAGCAGATGCTTGTCACTAGTTTTTTATCATGTACATGTATGTAGAATCCAAGTCCCTGAGGTCTGTGAACTGAAGCACAGTGTTCAGTGTGAGCTTCTCCACCAGCCTCACATGGAGCTTTGCAGAAGGGACACTGGTCCCCACATCCAAACACCCTCTTGAAGAGCTCATCCTGGGGTTTCATTTTGAGTTTCCGAAGTTTCATGTTAAAGCTGACTTTCTTCAGTTGGTCCTTCAGTATCTGCTGCATCTCCTCCACAGATTTGGTTAACCAGCATGCAAATGACTCTGGAGATGCATTATTTAAGGCCATCACTATTTCTAGAGCATCGTTGGGAATTTGGAGCTTGTCTCCAAGCTTCCTGCAAATGCACTGTATGAAGTCTTTGATGTCATCTACATCTGTTTCTTTCTGGGCCGTTTTGACACTCTCTAGTATCTCCTTGGTGATTCCTCTGAGGTGGCATTCTTCCAACTCAGACACTTCATCTCCATTTGAAAACTGTTTGATTATTTGATCTATTATCCAGTCTTTAACAAAACGTTCATAGGAATGTGTGTATTGCACATACCACTCAAACTTATCTTCATTGAGAAGTTCCTTCAACAGCGTGTACTGAAAAAATGCACGAGTGCTGAACTGAAATGCATTTTTCCCCTGAAGCATTTTGTCAACAATGTCTGGTCCCAAGGAGCTGTAGATGAATGTCTCAACGGCAGGCGTCAAACAGAGTTTAGTGAATTCTTCAGCCTTTCTCTGGCACTGATCACGATCATGGAAGAGGTCTTTGAAATCATTGCGATATTTGTCTTTATACTGGTCGAGGCATCTCCGTGGGTCATTCTCCAAAATGAACGATTCGTGCATGTCTTGAAAACCTCTTGCACAAAACCCACAAATGTGCAGTTTGAGGGAGAGTTCAAATCGGTCTGAAAATCCCATACCCTTGTTTGACACCAATTTGTCATCAATTACATTTAGGATTTCCTGGATGTAATTGTCATGGTAATCTAAACGTTTATCTTTCTTGTCATGGACTAAATCACAGCATGTGTTCATTATGTCATCAGCTAGTTGCTGAAGGTTCGCTGTTGAGTTGTCATTGATGAAACGTTTATACAATTTTTTTAAGAAATTGTCTTTGGTGACTTTAAACTCACCTATGCCATAATTGTTCATATTTTCTCTGTTTAATTGTTCTGCAACAGAGCTTCCCCTCTGTTTCATGTTCTCTCTAAGTTGCCTGTGAACATGATCAATTATATTTTTCTTCATCAATCCGTTAAATGATAGCTCATTGACAGTTTCTTGCCATATTTGTTCAAAACAGCTGTCAAGCTCCTTGTCAGTCTTATGCCCATCGCTTTGCGAGGTCTTGCATTTGCGCAACTCCTCCAAGAGGCCCAACACTTTTTTCTCCATTGTTTCAGTGAATGTTTTCTTGATGCTGTCCAGATTATTCATTCCTCTCTTAATATCAATCGCTGCTTCAAGTTGTACCACCATAGAGCTCTCAGTTTCCCTTCTGAGACATTTTGCACTGCTCACAAAGTCTTCTTTGTACTTTTCCACAAGATAGACATGACCCTCTGCTTGTTCAAAGTATTGGGAAAGCTTTTCCATAGTGATCTGTTCCAATGAGTCAAGCTTTGTGACAGCTTCTTGTTTCAGTCTCCATAAAAGATCTTTCAAATCTAATTCCTCTTCTTTTAATCTGAGAATCTCGAAATTTGACACTCTGGTTTCAGCTTGAGTTAACCAATTGTGCATATCCTTCTTGAAAGACCACTGCCATTTATTGTATTCTGCACACAGTCTCATGTACGCATCGGCCACCAAGCTGTTCCTGAAGCTAAATATGAAATTTTCATACTTGACTGCATTCCACAAGCTTTTTGTCCACTCCAAAAAGTCAGTAATGTTGTTTACATGTGTGTTGCGTTTGCATTGTCCGATTATCTCAGCCATGTTCTTTTTAAACTCATAGACAGCCTCAGAGTAGCCAGCGTTCACTGGTGCCATTGGAGGATTTCCATGCCAGAGCCCAGGGATATACCAGTTGCAGGTCTCTGGATCATACTCCATCACATCTGTGAACAGTTTATACTCCTCCTTGCTCTCCATTCTAGCTGCTGCCTCTGTCATCTCATTAAGCTGCTCCAGCAGAAGCTTCCGATCTCTCATGTTCTTGTCATGGGCTGATACATCAGCTACATTTTGGTGGACAAACTGACACTTGGGCTTTTTACCTATTTCCTTCATTCTGAGGAAGGCATGGACCACGATCTGCAAAATGTCCTTCATCTCTGTGGAATTCTCCATTGCGATGTTGATGATTGTGACATCACTCAATCCAACAACAAGTGTGGCTAATTCGTTGTCGTGTTCATGGCTATCATCTAGTTTTGCGAGCTCTGGGGATTTCAGGCCTTCGGTGTCAATTATTAATAAATAATCACAGCCAAGTTCTCGCTTGAGGTCATCTTTGACTTTGATCAGCTGCATGAAAGCTCCTCTGGTGCATCTTCCACTGCTGACAGCAAACTGAACTCCAAACATGGTGTTCAGCAAGGTGGATTTCCCTGTGCTCTGGACTCCTAAAACTGTGACCACCATGATTTTATTATGGGGCTGCACTAAAGAGTTCAGATACTTCAGCACATCACTGACCCATCTGAGAGGAATATTTGAGGCATCTCCATCAACCAGTTCCAGAGGGAAACCATTTAACATCAGCTTAGCACATAACTTGGGCAAATGAAGCAATTGTTTACGGGATTCTAAGTTTTCTGGAAGCAACACAGCGGCTTCGTAAAGTTGGCCCATTTCCCGCAGGAAGTGCTCTATTCCTAAAGAACTGTTGGAGATCTGTTGGTCAAGCTGAGCGATTTCCTCTTTGTTTTCTGAAAAATGCTGACACCTTTCTTTGTACTGCTCTCGGAGGCCGGAGAGGTTTGTTCGGGAGAGATTGTCAAGGTTCATCCGCATCCACTTCAAGAAGTAGGTCCTCTCCTGGCATGATGTCGATAGTGCACTAATAAAGCAAGACATTGCCTCTGAAAAATCATATTTATTTTGCAGTTTCCTGAGTTCAGTCTTTCTAACCAGGAGATCACTCTTGTATGTCTCTATATTTTGATCACCAGCTTTCCGGAGTCTGCATTCCTCTTTTTCCAGTTTAGCCAGATCTTTCCAGATTTTACCCTGAAGGGGAAGCTGATCCTCTTTGAACTGCAATGTGTCCTGTATACTCTTTAGTATAACGTGTGCATTATTTTTTGCTTTCTGACATTCTTCGATGTCTTCATCCACTAGAATTCCAAGCTCATGCGCTATGGTCTCCATTTTCTCCAGGCATGCTTTGATAGGATGGTTATTAATTATGTTATTTACTGTAGAATGCAGATTTTTGACAAAAATTGCATCATTTTGTTTCATCTTCAGAATTATGTTGTCTTTCTTCAAGCTCATTTCAGAGGCTGTGCTTTTCAGCTGCTGCAAATCAAATGTTTTGCTTTGGGCATTTCCCACTAAATAAACTTGTGCTTTAGCATGTTGGTTGGTGAGAAGCTTGTAATTTGTGTCCAGATTTTCAAAGAACACAAAAACTGCAGTGGAGGTCTGACATAAGAATGAATACTGCGTTTCAAAGGTACTGATGTCACCTCTCAAATTTGCAAAAGCCACAGGTTCAGGAAAGACATCAATGTTTTTGTTTCCACAAGGTAGATACCAACTCATCTCTACTAACCCATTTGATATCTTTCTTGGGATATCTCCGCAGTCCATGTCACGATGTACAAAGGTATCATGATACTGCTGGGGGTTGCTGAGTAGTTTGTTTAAGATCTGAGATTTGGAAATGCTGCAGTCACCCAGTCTAACGAAGGACACTAAGGGGAGCTCAGAGTGAACAATTCTGTCCTCCACAAAGCCTTTTTGGTCTGACAAGGAGTGAGGTCGAAATTTCTTCACAATATCTCTCATGGCCCAAAGCATGTACATGCACTGTTGACCATCACAGTTTGGAAGAAGCAAAGGCACAGAGAACTGACACATTGACATTTTTGAGACCATTTCCTGTTGTAAGAAACCATCTGAACAATGAAAGAGTGCGGTCACTATGTCTAAAGGATTTACACTGACATTCTGATCATTCTGAAAAATGGATGTGTCATTGTAAATATCTAAACTTGACAAACTGTCACTCTCATCGGTTGAATATTTGACACTTCTTGCGGTTACATTTACCATCATGAGCTTCTTCAGGAACAACCACGGTAAAGATGACAGAGACTGGGCTGGCTCATCGGTCACTGACCTCTTGTCAATCTGCAGCACATCACTGAGTGAGAGCTTGTTTGGGTAGTGCTGCTCCAACCCCAAATCCTGCAAGAGGCCCTGGATGTTTGTCTCTGTTGAAAAAAAAAATGATAACCATTAGATACAATAATGCTGTAACATTAAGTATATAAAATGTCTTCTGAAATATGTATTATAATACTAACTCGTCTGAGCGTATGTCACTGCTTCTTTACTTTGGATGCCATTTGCAAGCACTCTTGTAATGTGAAAGGAGTACTTATTCCCAGGACTTAGGTCACTGAAAACCACACTTCCTGATTCTGTCGTGTCATTCTGGATGTTTCTTCCATTCTGACGACAGACCAGATGAAACTTCTTCTCTTTACATCCAGATACATCCCAAATAAGAGTAACTGATGTGGTTCCCACATTCTCAACCTTGAATTTGTCAGGTGGTACTGGCTCTGTAAAGAAATACCGAAATGATTTATTCTGTAACTTCAATTGACCCACATCTGATACAATATTAAGACAACAGCTTGTGAATACTAAAAGATAATTACTAGTAGATGCAGTCAATTCAGTTCCTGCACTTCGATCACCATTTACTGAAACTGAAACAAGGGTGAACGTGTATTCAGTCCCTGGGGAAAGGTCTTCTACTTCCATTGCTGATGCATTGGAGACTGTAAAGGTTTTTGTAGTTGTAGGATTGAAGCAAGTTAACTCAAATGTAGTTATGTTTTCAGGGCTATTCCAGGCAAGAGTAATGGAACCGGTCCCAATATGCTTCACTGAAATCTCACCTGGTGCAGGGACATCTGTGGAAAAAAATAGCAATCTCACTATCTGGATAGAGTATGACTAACAATTTATCTCAATCAGTATGAAATGGATGTATCAGTATCAGTATGATGTATCGCTGTTGCTTTCTGTATGCTAGTTTAGAGATGTTTCTGAAAAGTCTACAATCATTTCTGTCTGTTTTTCCTATATGAAATGAAATGTTGTTTCAGAGGCGGTCTGTACATTTTTTCTAAAGAATAAAAGGCACCTAAAGCTACATTTTAATATATTACTGGCAGTTAATTTTTGTTAAGAATGTATGATACAAGGGCTATTTCTTACTTTGTAATTTTGCAACCTCTTCTTGGTGTGTCTCAGCAGAACATGTAAATACTTGTTGTTTGTCTTTAGTGTCTTCACCGTTAGCATCATTTGTAATTACCTGCAAAAAAAGATATATTAATGACATTCAGATTGGATATAATAACATGATGAATGTATTATCTAAGGCATATAATTTGCCAAGCAGATTTTGAAAATCTGAAAAGAAAAGATTTAATGCTTACTTCTTCCACACTTGGGCAGCAGTCCATTGTAGTTGATTGGGGCTGTTTGAGACTCCTAAGTGAAAGCAGATGCTTTTTAAATTGCTATCTATAATTTGCATAAATCATTTAATAACTATTAAAAGCTAATTAAGCCATGGCTTGATTTTACAAGAAATAATCTCACACTTTACACATCTTCAACACTCAAATTAGCTCAGGCTGCTATATGTTGTTGCCACACCCTCATGATCTGGAAAATCCAAGCAGCCATGTTTTAATATTATTGTCATTAACAATTTGGAGGTTGGCAAAAGCATGACAGGCACACTGATTAAAGTAAACGAACAAAAAAATTGTTAAGAGAAATGTATTATAAACAATTAAAACATTACAAACTTCACACTCAAATCAATTTAGGCTTTTGTCTTTTAAATGCCAATTTTTCTACAACAATAAAATATCTAGAGGGTGAATAAAACTCGTGTGAGAAAGACAAAGAAAATCATGAAAATAAATAATACACTCAGACTTTTCTAGTTGTTACAGTAACAAAATAAGTATGTCAATGTCAATTTATTTATAAGGCACATTTAGCAGTCACCAGGCTCACCAAAGTGCATTAATAGCCTAAAGAAAATAATTAGGTTTTCAGCAGAGATTGAAAGAGTTGGACCCAATAACCCGTATCCAAATACAAAGGCAAATGCAAATGAATAGACTGAGCAAATCAGAACTACAACACAGGGTTCTAATTTTGGCTTCTTCTCTTTTTTTCCTTTTTTTTATATTTGTTATTGTGGAAACCCCAAACGCCAGTATTTCTCTGTGTAATAAATTCTCAAAAGCTACTTACAACTGAAATCCATGCGTCCAGAGAAGGAAAACCTCTGCAGTCTGCCTTTCAGAACTCGAGCAACGTCCTCTGCCTGCCGTCAAATTAATTGCACGAACAAGTGACGTTTGTCAGACGAAACTATGTAGATTATGCGAGCCTATTTCTAACTCCTTCTATCATTATTTCTATCGTGTTAATATAAGTGCCTTTGCACATCAACTGTTTACTGTTTTATCTCCGAATTATCGTACAGTTTAAAACCTTATGTTCAAACAAACAACTTCTGGCTACTGCTTTTTCAGTTCAGTGGTTTGGTCCTAATGGAAAACGAAACTCCAGTTTACATAAAACGAAACTTAATTTTTTTTCCTGGTAAATAGATCTAAAAACAGACATAAAAAGACGTTCTGACTTTTTACATATTTACTTGTTGATTTTTACTAAGCCAAATTCATCAGCTGGAAAACGAGGCAATTGTGTGCTCTTTTTCTAACTAGGGGATAAGGGATAGTTCACCCAAAAAATGAAACTTGATCACTATTTGCTCACCTTCAAGTAGCGCCTTATGATTTTCTTTTTTTCTGTTCAACACAAAAGAAGATATTTTGATAAATGTTGGTACAGGAGCACTAGTATCCTAGTATTAACATATTCACAAAATGAAACAATAGGATATCAATGATTAGCAGTTTCCAAAAGTCTTCAGAAAAATTTTGAAATGCTCTTTTTTGGGGGTGGCCGAAGTTTAAGTTTTGGTTCAGTTATACCCATTTATATTCACAATAATCTTTCTAATTTCTAAGGTATTTCAAAGAATATCTATGCTTGTGTTTTATTTGAGAAGACAAAATGTGACTTATTTAATTAGACCAAATGCCGTTATGAGTTGAATCTGTGATCATTCTTTCTCTTTAGAAAACTGCACAGTGTACTATTGGTCTGAATAGAAGAGTTACAGAGGTGATGCTTTGCATACGGCGGCTTTCACTCTTCCATTTTATCACTCTAGCTTAAAACGCCATGGAGGAGCAGATGGATTCGCCTGTCTTTACAATAAAAAATGGGAAATTGTATTACAGACACTGATAATTCACAGTTTCTTCAGTCACGGATGGATCTTAAGATTTTGATCTTCAGACTTCTTATATTAACAGGTTGGCATCTGGCAGATGGCTCAGTCTCCGACAGCTTTAAAGAATGCAGTCAGTTCTTCTATATGCATACAGCACCCACTGGTATCCGAGGGGGCAATCTGAAGAGGATATGCCAACGCTATGGAGATAAACTACGGTATGCCACACTGTATGACAGCAGCTGCCGGTTGGCACTTTATTCAGCATACACATTCAAAAAGTCAGATGGACAGAAGAGGATGGACACACCCTGGATGTATGAACCACAGGTAGTCATTTTTTCATTTCAGTTTATCATTTTGGAGTAAGTAATTTTACTATGAAAAAAACTTTACAAAAATAACGAACAAATTCACATTAAGTGGGTGAAAATGTAAAAGATATTTATTTGTGTATTTTTTAAAATGTAAGTCTTTATTTGAAAATAAAGCAATGATCCAAAAGCACCAAATGATATTGTTTTGTTAATCGATGTTATTTTTAAAGAATTATGTGTTTTGATGATACAGTAGCTATGTGTTATTTGTCTTCTAGCTGGTATCCTCTGATGAGAGCGGGAACATGAAAGTGTTGCCCCCTAGTGGTGAAATAGACCAGCTGCTTGAGGAGAGCCAGGCTGTGCTGGCAGACTATGTTGATGCAGTGGAGTTTGCGCGGGGTCCACTTAACCCTGACCAGCACCAGGCAGACAACCAGGACAAAGCAGCTACCTATACTCTCACAAATGTGGTTCCTCAGATCACAGACTTTCTGGAGGGCCCATGGGCCACATATATTGATATGGTGCGTCGCCGCTTGAATAACTTTTGCCGTGGCACTGCCTATGTGGTGACTGGGGTTACTGTATCAGGGGTGACCATCCGAAGAGGAAAGGAAGATCGCATGGCTGTCCCGAAGCACCTGTGGTCAGCATATTGCTGCCCGCGGTTTGATAGAAACTCACCTTATGAAGTTCGGTTCATGTTTCCCACATACGCAGCATATGCATTGAATGAGATAGTGGGACACAGTGTTACAGAAGTGACTCTGAAGGCTTTAGAGACCTTTCTGAAAACTAAGGCTGGTATGGACAAAAGCGTGAGCATCTTTTTCAAAGACTGTCTCTCAGAAAATACACATGCCAATGGGAAGTGAATGTAAACAACTTAATATCATTTGTGAATATGACTTGTGTGTGCATGTAGATACATGGATTTTTATAACCAAATTATGTCAATCATAAAATAAAGACACAATGCATTTAAAGAAGTGCAACCTACAACAAGTACTGGTTGAAAAAAGTGAAAAAAAACCAGCTATTTGAAAGAGTTCTCTAAATGTAATATCTTTTTACTATAAATGTATTGGATTATAACTGTATTAGTTAGTCTGTACAGAGATAAAAAGGGAATAAAGTCACCCACGTCATTTACGCCACCACCTACTATATGTGAATGATTTCCATTCTTATCATGCCAGCAGAGCAGCGTATGTGTGTCCATGACTTCTCTTCTATCTATGCATTTAAATATCTCCTTGTTGATAGGGTAAATGTGAATTTAAATGCGTGTAGCTGTTGAAGTTTGATGGATAGGAAACTAAGCCATATTGTTACAGTTGGCTTTGTTATTGTTTGCATGAAAACAATAATGCTGCTAGTAGACACATGAAAAGCTAGTCATTTACTTTCTATTTGTTTACTTTTTTTTCAAACAGTGAATTCAAATTAAGACTAGATGAATGTTTCTGTGTTTCAGATTAATGTTATTGTGTTATTTTGAAAAGTGCAAAACATTCATTTTCATTCACATCTGACCTTGAACCCAATTTTGTTTTTCTTTTTTTGTGTCTCACAGAGAAATATAAACTTGGAAGATGAGCAAGGTAGATCCGGCAGTATTTTTGTACTTAAAAAGTTCTTGTAAAAAGCTACAGCAAGGTTTTGTATAGGCTTTGTCAAACTATCATGTCACAGTTAAGCTTGCAAGTTAATAGAGTACATCCAGTAAAAGTTATGAGGGACGATATCTGATTCTTACATCACTTTAAAAGGGAGACTTTCTGAATTGCACTTACTTGACAACAACTACAGTTGTAAGATCAACCTCCCTGACTCCTAAGCGGAACTTGTTGGCTAACATTTACTTAAGGAAGATTAAATATGATAAGAAATTTGTACTTATTAGCCCTGTACTGCCTGGTGATTCAGTTTATTTTGCTAAACATGTCAATATTGGCTGACATTGCTTAAATAAACAAATGTAAGTACACCAGGTTCTTAAAGGGACCGTTTTCCCAAAGTTAAAAGCTCTGAAATTGACTCATCTTCGGAGTACTCATCCAAAATTACAAATTTAAAAAAAAGGTACTTAATATAGTCTAGTTGATTAGTCAGTTGCAAAAGTTCTGTTTAAACAATAATAAAATTAATCATCCCCATATGCATAAATTAAGTTGAGTTGGCCTAAATTAATTGAAAAGATGAGCTCATAAGTACAGCAGTTACTGCTCTCACTTTGCTTATGTCGACTTTTGTGTGTACTTTTGCTTATTTTTTTAAAGAAATAAATTACTTCAAACTTTATATTATTTAAACATTTGTATAAATGTATTCCTTTATATTTTCTGTTCGCCTTCTGGCTCAGTGTGTGCTGGCTGACTGAAAAAATGTTCACATTTAAAAAGCCATGAACCATTAGGACAGCAGCGAGCAAATTACCTTGCTGATTTGCATGTAGAGCAGGATAACGGCATGCTGAAGTTTACCTTATCAACTTATACTAAGTTTTATTGTAGATCAGACTATGGTTTTGCATGTACTTTATACTCACATTCTCAGTGCCTCTCATTTTATTCTCTACCTACCAGAGAAGAGCTGCTCAATTTTAAATGAGATTAAGACATTTGACTGGAGACCAGTCACAGAAAAAGAACGAGCATTTTTATTCTGAAATTATTTGTTGGGATTCTGGTCAGTTTACTCAGGTCAGTTTAAAGAACATTTGACAAAAAAACAACATGAAGCTCACGGTCTGCTGCTGGTCCTGGTTTGGGACCTTGCTGATGTGTTTGATTCTAAGATCACAAGCTGGCGTGGTGGACGACTTCTCTCAAGTGGAGCGCTGTAAGGATTTTCTTTACCTGGGCACTCCACCACGAGGTTACCTCAGTACTTCTTTGAAAAAGATCTGCCAGAGATACGTGGACCAGCCTCGCTTCATCACTTTCTACGACCCCAAAAAGCATATTCCCATGTATTCCGCTTACATCTTCAAGAAATCTGATGGGGAGAAACGGGTAGACGTTCCCTGGATGTTTGAACCACAGGTGAGCATGTGCTAAGAATACATCTGTATGAACACCTTAGTTTAAATGTTTGAGGTCAGTAAAATATTTCATTCAAAGATGCATCAGACTGATTAAAAGTGATAGTAAAATCTCTACATTGTTACAAATATATATATATGTTTCAAATACGCGCCGTTCTGGCGACATGTTGGCTCAGTGGTTAGCACTGTCACCTCACAGCAAGAAGGTTGCTGGTTCGAGTCCTGGTTGGGTCAATTGACATTTCTGTGTGTTTCATTTCTCATGTTGGCGTGGGTTTCCTCCAGGTGCTCCCGTTTCCACCACAGTCCAAAGACATGCGCTAGATGAATTGAATACACTAAATTGGCTGTAGTGTGTGTGTGTGAATGAGTGTGTATGGATGTTTCCACTACTGAGTTGCAGCTGGAAGGGCATCCGCTTTGTAAAACATACTATATATTGGATAAGTTGGTGGTTCATTCCGCTGTGGCGACCCCTAATGAATAAAAAGACTAACCCGAAGGAAAATAAAATTGAAATAAATGCTGTTCTTTGAAAGTTTTATGTATGATGTTTTTCACAAAATATGGAAGGGACAGTTCACCCAAAAAAGAAAAATTCTGCCAATTCTTTTGTGTTCTGTTGAACAAAAAAGAAGATATTATGAAGAATGTTGAAAACGTGTAACCACTGACTTCCATAGTATTTGACACTGTAAAAAATGCTTGGTTCCTTGGTGTTTTGTGTTGGGACAACATGAAGAAATTAAGTTAACTTATTTTAAGTAGATTGAACATAAGACAATTATGTTGTCCCAAAAAAACTCAAGAATTGTGTAATTTCAGCTCAATTTAAATAAGTAGTTTGAACAAACAGCAAATGTCATTTTTGAGTGCACTATGGATGTCAGTGGTTGCAGATTTCCAATATATTATTCACAACAGAAAAAAAAACCTACTTATTTGGAACAAGAAAGTTTATGATGGCAGAAATGTTATTTTTGGGAGAACTATCTATCTCTTTAAGAAGCACAGCTGTTGTCAACATGGATTTAAAAAAGATTGAGTACAAAATATCATCAGTTTAGAATAATTACTAAATAATCATATTACAATGAAGCTCTGGAATGACTAAAAGTTTTCATCGTCATCACATGAATGAATAAAATACAGAGTAGTTGTTTGATAGTTATAGTTAAATATAAATAGTTAAACTTTTTTTTTTAAATCTCACTAACTCCAAGCTTTTGAACAGTAGCTTACTTATCCTTTCAAATGTTTATTTTTATTTATTATTATTATTTATTTATTATTTTTTTAATTTTAAAATTGGAACAGCATATGCTTGAAGATTTTGCTCCTGAAATGTTTGGATGAGATATGAGTTTATGACCCCTAAAAAAGCAGGGACTATGCCAAAGAAAAATGAGAGAATGAGTGAGTTTAATGTAATCTTTAATGCTTCTGCACTGTAAAACCCAAAAGGTTAAGGTAACCCAAACCATTTGAGGAAACCGATTGCAACAAACCATTTAAGTTCAAAAACTAATCCTAATGAGTACTGCGAACTTAATCCATTTGAGTAAACGAAGCAATTTGAGCACAGTGAAACCCAATCAACGAAGAGAACTCAAACCAACTGAGTACTGTAAAACCTAATAAGTCAAGGCACCTCAAACCGTTTAAGGAAACCGATTGCAACAAACCATTTGAGTTAAAAAAACGAATCTATATGAGTACTGTGGACTTTGTTCATTTAAGTTAAAGTATGTGGTATTTAATTAACTCATTACCTTCAACACTGAGTTCAAAACTCTTTTCAAATGAGTAGAATTAACTTTTAGTAAATGTTTAAGTGGACTACACTCATTTCATTTGATAAAGTTGACTGTTGGGTTTTACAGTGTGATACTCTTAAATAATCTGTTTCCTCATCACCTGTACTCCTTATTTTGCACAGCTGGCAACAGAGAAAGGAAGCAGTAACATGGAGCCGTTCCCCCAGTCCACCTTCATGCACAAGAACTTTGAAGACACTCAGGCTGTCCTAGAAGACTACGCTGATGTGGTCCAGTATGAACGTGGCCAGCTGAACCCAGATGAGCATCAGGCAGACCCTCTGGACAAGGCTGCCACCTACACCTTGACCAATGTGGTTCCTCTAATAAGAGAGTTCAGTTTTGGCCCCTGGAGCACTCAGGTTGAGGTTATCCGCAAACGCCTCAACAACTACTGCCACGGAAAGGCTCATGTAATCACTGGGGTGACCACAGCGGGTAATATGATTCGACGTGAAAACCTAGATCGTGTCGCTATACCAGAGTTCATGTGGACGGCCTATTGCTGCACCGATTATGACCACAACGCCCCCTATTCTGAGCGATATAAGTTTCCGGCATTTGGTGCATATGGCCTCAATGATCGAGTGAACAACCACATAGTGGAGGTTCCCATCAAGTATCTAGAGAAGTTTCTTAAGGGTAAAATGGAGGTGGACAAAAACTTCCAGATCTTTTACAATGACTGTGTGTCAGATTTGTAAGGATTGTAGTGAATAACAAAACAATCCACTGCATTCATCATCTGTGAATTGCAGATACAGTTGAAGCCAGAATTATTAGCCCTCCTGAATTATTAGCCCTCCTGAATTATTAGACCCCTGAATTATTAGC
>CAIGQQ010037820.1:6496019-6513615 GCA_903798035.1 Danio albolineatus
TCCTGAATTATTAGCTCTCCTGAATTATTAGACCCCTGAATTATTAGACCCCTGAATTATTAGCTCCCCTGTATTTTTCCAATTTCTGTTTAACAGCAAGATTTTTTCAACACATTTGAATAACACAATAACTCATTTCTTATAACTGATTTCTTTTATCTTCGCCATGATGACAGTAAATATTATTTTACTACACATTGTCAATATACTAGTATTCAGCTTAAAGTGACATTCAAAAGCTTAATTATGCAAGTTAGGATAATTAGGAAAGTTGTTGTATTACGATGGTGTGTTCTGCAGACAATTGAAAAAATATACTGCTTAAGGGGGATCATAATATTGACTTTAAAACGGTTAAAACATTTTCAAAACAGCTTTTATTCTAGCCAAAATAAAATAAGCAAGACTTTCTCCAGAAGAAAAAAATATATAAAGGAAACACATTCTTTGCTCTGTTAAACATAATTTGGAAAATGTTTGGAAAAGGGGGGAAAAAATCACAATCACAAGAGGGCCAATAATTTTGACTTCAACTGTATATGACCCTTAACCTCAAAACCAGTCTTTTGTTGCATGGGTTTATTTTGGGCAATAGCCAGATATATACTGTAGGGTTTTAAATTATGGTTTTCAAAAATCATTACAACATTAAGTAATTATCATGTTTCAAGACTTTTTTGTAAATGTCCTACTGTAAAATCTACAATAAAACATTTCAAAACTTTATATTCAACCTTCTGATTCCATATAAGCAAATAGTTGTATCTCGGCCAAACATTGTCTTATCAAAGTAATCATCAATAGAAAGCTTATTTATTCATTTATTATTTTCATTTAAATTGCTAAATTAAATTAAATTAAACTAATTAAATCACTTCTGACTGGTTTCGGGGTCCAGGGTCACATGACCCTGAATGATACAATGATAACGAATGATATTATCTCAGAAAAAGGTATAAAAGTTCTCACTGGTCCATTGCCCATTTAAAAGCCAAAACCGTGTACCTTTTTTAAGTGTGCCTATTGATATCTCTATTTTTGCCTTTTGCAAGAAAAGAGAATCCATATAACGTGTTGTGATTCATTTATTTCCTCCAAATTAAAGAGATTGTTCACCTCAAATTGAAAAATGTACTCACTGTTTACTCACCCTTGAGCATACCAAACCTTTGAGTTTGATTATTCTGCTGAACACAAAAAAGATTTTCTGAAGAAAGTCAAAATCCTTTGACATCCATCGTAGGAAAAACAAATACTATGAAAGTCAATAGTTAACGGTTTCAAGTTTTCCTCGAAACATCTTCATTTGGGTTCAAGTGAAGGGTGCAGTAAATGATGACTATCCCTTTAAACAATTATTATTTATACATATATTGAATTTAATATATTATGTTGATTCATTTATCATCTGTTGCCTGGTTAAAACTGATTTTGGAGATTAACAATGTGTATTTGATGAAAATATAAGCAAGTCTAAATTATGAGATAAGAGACAATATTTAATGTTGCAACACAAGCTTAATGACCTTTCCTGTAAAGCTGAAGCACATTTAAATTAATGAAATTGGATTGAATAACAAGAAATGTAAACAGGACAGTCTGACAAACATTAAGATGCTGTTAACACATACGAGAGAAGAAATGTCTAAATAAAACTCAAGTGTCTGCTGTTCAGTCATGTGGGTTCATTTATCAGTTCCTTATCATGGTTTGATATTCAAATATCACTATATGCTCTTGACGTGACCGGCGCAAGCTAGAAAGGTTAATTCAAGAAAGGCAAGAGCATGAAAGTCAATGACACTTGTATTTAAATATTTAATTAATGTGATGAGCTTAAACAGAAAAAGTAATTACACTGTATAAAAGTATAATTTAAAATGGTATGCATTCACAGTCCTCGTTTCCATCTGTATTTACGTTAAGACAAACTGTTACCATAACAAAGCCATTGCATACAATTATAGACTGCATGAATTTATGAACAATTAAAACCTGTCACTTCTTAGCAGTTAGAGGCAGACAAATGTTGTAGAAAGAACACTGATCCAGAGAACTAAGCGGCTTCCATGAAACCCAACCTTGCCTTTGCAAAGTGTTTTTATCTAAGGGACAGCCATAATAGTGAGGGTCCATAACAAGGAGATAGCTTCCGTGTTTACAGGTGCTCACACCTAAAATCCCCTTAGAGGAATTGTCCCTGTCCCCTCCCATCATAACAGGTGATCCACGATTAAGAAAGTGGTTATGAAGATCCTCTACGGCCTGATCAAGCTCTCCGCCATACCGCACATGCACTATGCGACAGGGAACATCATAGAGCTGGTCAAGAACAAGACTAGCCTCAAACGTCCCGATCCACTCCCTGGAACCCAGGAATGAATCAGGTTTGTCCCCTATTTCCACCAAAGTCTGCTGTATTTCGGAAAGACTTGGTGGGTGTCTTACGCAGAGAGGCTGATTAAGACGCAACCACGAAGAAATAGTCTGAACAGTTCTGTATCCACAACCCCAACCTCTGTCGTCCTTGCCGTCGCAGCCATAATGATAATAGAGACACTCCCCTGATATAACTGAGCATCTGTCACAGTCTGCAGACGGCGGAGGCAGGCCGACATGGGCATTGTTTACTAATACGTCCCTCCATGTTTCCTTATTGGCTGCCATTGGCGTCTGTCGATAAACATGACTACCCCAATCTATACACTCTTTTTGAGGTGTTGCTGTTTGCTCGGTCTCTTCCATGTTACCGTATCAGAGACAACAAGCACAGTTTACATATTGAAAAGAGATATGAACTTCACACGTGATCTTGAACGCATGTCCATCTCTGAAAGTCTTCCCTGAAGCGCAAGAGCTCGTGCTAAACAGTTCCGCTACAAATTTGAGATTTTAGAAAGTGCTTTTTATTCAGTTTTACGTTGTCAAACGGTGAAAATAATATTCAGCAACCTAAAAAAACTAACTCCGCCTATAAATATGAAGTCGATATATTTAAAAAATATTGATTAGACAGCAGTGATGCCAAAACAAGACAATTGTCGCTGTTTTATCGTAATTTGTCTTTTGTAGACATTCATAAACACACAGCGTATCGTTAAACTAAAAAAGTTTTTAGTTAAACATTTAACTAAACCTGCTTTTCCGAACTTGGCTGAATAGTAGCCACTGCATCAGTTTATCAAACCAAACAGAGCCGTGCGTGTATTTATTTTCATGTAACTTTAACAAACAATTATTTAGACATTTGTAATGTAGAGATACATTTAAAGTATCAAACATTGCAATTCATACGTTGCAAATTGCAAATTCAGGTCACATTAATTAATGTAAATATTTTTGAACGAGTCTCGTCAAAAGAAACATGAAATGAATTTCTGTGGCGCCGTGTGGATGTGTTTTACAACTACAATGTCGCACAGAGTCGTTACATTGTCTTTTAATCGTCAGATTGAGACTAAATAACGTTTCTTCTGCTGTGAGTTGGCCCAAAGGTCGCCAATATACAGTGTGTTACTTTTCCAAGCGGCTAGTATAGTTTAGGTAACAACTGGCAAACAATTCAACGTCGAAGTCGTTTCTTTTTGTATACACAGTGTACATTGCCTAATTACACTAAATAGCCAAACGTGTTTGTAACGCTACCGTCAGTCCATCAACAGGGGGAGCCAGTGCTTTTGGAAGTGTATAGACCCATTCAGATCCGCTGTGGAGTGCACTAGTGTTGGCCAGGCTATCAATAAGGTAAGCTACATTCTGTTACATGTGTGTATTGTGCCATTAAATTGTCGTTTGAGCAATAAATTGCTGTTTGTACTGCTGCTCTACTAAAACACGTACTGTTGGAACAGGTGACTGATTGTTCAATGAGTAAATAAGGTATTTGACCTGTAATTTGTCATATTTTGTACGTTTTGATTTGAGGTGGCAAGAGTCACACTGCGTTCATTTCCAACATGTGAACCAAATGCAAACAGAGAAATGACAAATGTAATATTATTCATCACTCTGCCAATAATGGGTACAAAACAGAACAAACTAGCTATCCTTATGCTAGATGCTGTCAAGGAAAAGAAAACAACATGGATGGATGTTAACTGGTTTGGTTTGGTAAATAGTTTTTGCCTTTATTGCTTTATGAGGCTTTGTATACATGAAGTAATGATTATTTCATTTAGTAATGACTTTTATGCATAAATGTCCATAAAATTGTAATGTTTTATTTAGGAACCTGTACAAAATTTGCAGCCAAATATTTAGAATTAACCTATGAAAAAAATACAGTCAAAAAATTGATCCTTAGATAATACTAACATCTATTTTGTCCTATTATAATAATATATTGTGTATTAAAATAATATATTGTGTACAAAAGGGGTTTAAAATACTACTTAAAGAAGGTCAAGACAGAGCAGGTAGATAATAGAAAAACAGCAGCATGCATAAAACAGATCACAAGGTCAAAGAATAGACTACGATAAACAATGCATGATAAGAGATGTGTGAACGCTGGCCTGAAATGTAATGTTTTGACTTGAGATAGACTAAAGATGAACACTTAAGATCAGACTCAAATCCAGAGATGGAAGACATTCCAAAACGAACTTAAATGTCGAGTCCCTGATTCAAAATACTGTGGTTAGAATGGGGGGAAAATAAAACCTTGTATCTAAAGAGGTCAAACTGTTAGTGGGTGTGTAATTATGATTCAAGCTGGACTCAAGACTGTACGGATAACTAAAGGTGAGTGCAGACTGGCAGTGTCAGACTGAAATGCATTCAGCCTTTTCTTGGTGGATTCTTTTCATTGATGAAATGCATTATTAATGCTGTAAATATTGTAACATAAAGTAGAGATATAGGAATTACTAGCTTAAGTGTTGCCAAAACGTTTTTTTGAAAATGTTTGTTGCCAAAACCCTACTAAGCTCACAGGTTTAGCTTGATTTTTTTATTATGAACGTTTATGCAATGTTATGTAAGGCACTTATAACTGCATTATTGGCTTCTGTTAGGTAAAGCAGTTGCTGAAGCAGTGCTGTCTTCATTCATAAAATGACCTCAGGATTTCTTTTTGTCTATTGGCAGGTTGTCAGTCATTCTCTGAATGGTTTAACTGTGAATTTGACATAGTGACATGATTAGCTTGCATCTGCTGTTTAAGCAAGAACAAGGAGTACTTTTCTAGCAACAATAACTGTCAGTGGCAGCGGATTACACACAAGCCTATCAGCTAATTTTAAAATGTTCTTAACCTGAGTTTATCGGTGAACTGTTCGCTATGTGATTTAATGCAAAGGTTGTTTTTGACTGCTACTCTTTTGCATTTTATAGCATTGCATTTATAACCAGTAGAGTTGTGCAAAAGGCATATCACGCATTGGGAAAGAAAAGCTGATGTGAAATGCAATGGTGTAAAGTAACTAATTACAAATATTCAAACTACTGTGATTGAGTAGTTTTTCTCAGGGATTTTAATATACTGAGTAGTTTTAAAAATGTGGACTTTTACCTTCCCCTTGAGTAAATTTTTAGTGCAGTATCGGTACTTTTACTTTTAATCACTACTTTCCTTCAACTTGCAGTCACTACTTTATTATTTCTTGTCTATGGTCATTGTCTTCAGTCCTGGGATTCCTGTCTAATTAAATCACACACAGAAAGTAAATCGCATCAAGACATGGACGCTTTATAAATGCAGCAAACCATTTGGAAACATTAAAAATGTCCAAGAAGATGTCCAAAATCTGTACACGCAATGATCCAGAGACTTTTTATAGACTGCATGTCACTGAAAATTATGGATGTTGAATGTATGATGACTGAAATCACCAATCAAGCCTTAAACAATCACTAAATGGAACAAATGAAGAATGGAAGGAAGGGCCAAATGAAAGGAAGGACCGAACAAGGAATGGAAGGAAGTATCGAAGAACCAAATAAATGAAGGAAGGATTCAAGGAAAGACTGAACAAACTAAGGAAGGAAAGAAGGAACGAACGAACGAACGAATGAATGAACAAAGGACCTAATGAAGGAAGGAGCAAAAATATGAAAAAAGGAAGCGAACAAATGAAGGGAGGAAAGAAAGAAGGACCAAACGAATGAAGGAAGAATTCAAGGAAGGACTGAACAAACTAAGGAAGGAACGAACAAACGAATGAACAAAAGGACCTAATGTAGGAATCGACAAAAATACGAACGAGTGAACGAAGGAAGGAGGGAACAAACAAGTGAACGAAGGAGAGAACAAACAAATAATTGAAGGAAGGTTTGAAGGAAAGAACGAAAATTGGAAGATCCCTAAATACACTACATGTTGTTTGTGCAGGGATGTGTGAATGTAACATTCTGTAAACGCATCAACTTTTCACAGCGTAATACTCACTACTCACTACTCTTGAGTACTTTTAAAAGGTCTACTTTTTGATCATACTTTGATTAATATCTACAACAGATTCTTTTACTCGCACTACATTTTTGGGCAAGTAATGGTACTTTTACTTGAGTATGATTTTTCAGGACTCTTTCCACCACTGGTGAAATGACACTGAAATCTGCTGAAGAAACATTTTAAATAAATTAATTAAAGTGGGCTTTGCTTTTTGTTGAAGTGCCAGAAAAGATTTGTTTCTGCTTTAAAGAGGACAGGCCAAAGCTAGAAATATCCCTATATGCTTTCCGGCCAGATAATGCTGACCGTCTGTCACTGTAAAGTGCAGATTTTATCAGTCGATGAAGCCCTTTCCAGTCTATTAAAATCCTGACACCTCCTAAAGAGCAGCGGGATATTTATAGCTAAAGACGAATAGGTGGTGAGCAGGGTCCTGGGCGAGAGGAAGGGGTCTTCCTGAAACAATCAGTCAGGTTGTTTAGTCAGTCGAGCTAACAGCGGGCTGAGTGTGTGTGGAGAACGCTGCCAAATCTGCAGTCTTCGTCTTTTGGCCTGCAGACCCTTATTTTTAAACAGAGAAGGATCTTGCCCTTTTAATTCATTTCTATGACTGCAATATATCAACATGACAATGCTTTTAGAGCGATGAACTGAACTTTAACCTTTAGTTGGGAGTATGGGATATGTACATTTAGAGATTGTTTGGGTATTATGCTCACTGAAGATTCAATTGTGATCAAAACATACATTTTTTTTCTGCTTAGTCACTTTATTAATTAGGGGTCGCCACAGTGGAATGAACCACCAACTTATCCAGCATATGTTTTATGCAGCGGATGCCCTTTCAGCTGCAACCCATCTCTGGGAAACATCCATACACACTCATTCACACACATACATTATGGACAATTTAGCTTACCCAGTTCACCTATAACGCATGTCTTTGTGGGGAAAACCGGAGCAGCTGGAGGAAACCAATGCCAACATGGAGAGAACATGCAAACTCCACAAAGAAATGCCAACTGATCCAGTGCCCCACCGTGCTGCCCTTGCTGATTATCTTTAACTATTATTCAGTTGACAAAAGTAAAAAGAAAAGAATTGGTGAAAAAAATGGTGAAATGTATTTCATTCATGTGATGCAAAACTGAATGTTCAGCATTATTTGTGTCACATGATCTTTCAGAAGTCATTCTAACATGCTGAGTGCACAAACAAAACTTATTATTATCAGTGTTGTATTGCAACTGATAACTTTTAATGAAGACGAGGCTCACGCTACTTTTTTTAAACATAAATACTCTGTAAAATTATTAGGACAGTGTCTTTTCTGTCAAACGAGTGCATGCATACCTGCAAAATATATTCCTACCTAGTATTCATTAAAACAATAATAATAATACTGCTCATGTGGGTTAGTGAAATATGAAATGTGCCACTTTTAGGTTTACATCATTTCAACAATAAAAAAACTGATTATATATAACAAAAACAACAAAAGAAGAAACTATAAGCTTTCATTTAAAAGAAAATGGGAGAAAACGATGAAGGAATGAGAGATATGGGTGAGGTGATTGGCCAGATTGAAATTTATTTTAATTCAGTGTTCAATTTTACCTTTAGATTTGTAAATAAACTCACAAAAGGTCCAGTGAACGTTCACCAGCCTATGTGTTTCTGCTTGATATTTACACTCTAGTGACACAAGGACAAAAATATAATTTATGCATATTTAAATAGAGAGGATATTTATATGTAGGTGATTTCTTCAGATGTAATGTAATCTTGTTAAAATATATATAGTTTTTTGCTTTGCCTATATATATAGAACATTCGTTCATTCATTTTTCCTCAGCTTAGTCTCTGTTTCTCTTGTCTCTATTTCAGAGGTCTGAGTATAAACGCCAACTATTGCAGCATATGTTTTATGCAGCGGATGCCCTTCCAGCCACAACCCAGTACTGGGAAACACCCATACACTCTCATTCACACACACTAACTACAGCCAATTTAGTTTATTCAATTCACATATAGCGCATGTTTTTGGACGTTCGGGGAAACCAGAGCACCCGGAGGAAACTCACACCAACACTGGGAAAACTCGCAAACGCAAATGCCAACTGATCCAGTCGAGGCTCGAACTGTCCTGCTGTGAGGCAACAGTGCTAACCACTGAGCCACCGTGTTGCCTCTATTAGAACAGTGTTTTGAAAAATAACTAGGCACATCAACAAAAACCCTTTATTTTGTGGAAAACATGTGATCAAAAGGTGAGAACAGCAATGATTGTAGGATTCCAGATAACATTTCTTTCTTTTCTTTCATCATTATTCTCTCACACTGCTCTGCTGTGATCTTGATCTGCTTTTCTACAGTCTCTTCAGCAGTAGTGTTTCTTGGCCATAACTTTGTCACTAAAAGATCTGCCAGAGATCAGTGCTCTAGACTGGTCTTTTAAAAACAATCAATGTTTAAGGAACTGCCAATTTTTCTGTATGACAGGGCTTTGTCCTGCAGGAAAGTTTCCGACTGATAGACTTGTGACATTCAACACTAGAACTTTAGTCAGCTGATTAAGAAAAGTACCATCAGTTACCAGAATAACTCCAATAACTAACTTAAACAATGTTCTTTTTCAGGATTTAGTATTCTTTTTCATCTCACTTACATTTTTAGTCTCTGCTTCAGAATATATATATATATATAACACAAGAAACAGGCTTAAAAACAGTGCTCTTTCATTTTTAGGATAATTTTAAGCAGTGACCTCAGCATTGACACTAAGGAAATTGTAAGTTATCTAATATTGATCTCCACTGTAAAAAGTTAATTCTACTTATGTGTGTGTATATATTTGACATCCTTTGGCATCTTTAAATGGAACCATGAAGACTGATGAAAGCTGCAGTTAAGTTAGTTTATTGCTCTTAAATATTTCACGGTCTGGTAAAGTTACAAAACCACGTTCGTCAGTGAAGTGGCAAAATAGAAAACTAAAAACTAACTTTACTGGTCAAGCTCTGGTATAGGCGATTGCTTGATAACATGTAGGGTCATATTGAATTTCATCATTCCATAAGATATAATGCAAATTCTCCTTTACACCACTGTTGCATCATTACACAGCAATGTCAAATATCAAGGAAATCTGATCAATGTTAATAATGTAATGCAATTTATATTTGTGTTATTGATTTATTTTGCATTTGTAAATTCAGAATCAACCTTGAGGACCAGTTCACACCGCACAGACAGACGTTGACAAATATGGACCAGATTACAACATGTCACTTCTCAGACATTCTACGATTTGACAAGTGCAGTTCAGTTTGTTCATTCCGTAAAACCGAGCTCAGACAGACGCCCGTTGACACAGACAGGGATAACACATGATGGTATATGGCTGTCTGCTGGTGCTGTGTAAATCCACCTTTAATCATGAAGATGAGAAATAGATATTGAGCATTGAAGAATAACATTTTAAAAAGAGAGTTTGTTTAGTGGCACTGCTGGAGTCTTTAACATCCACGCTCTGAACAGTAGCCAAATGTTCTTTAGATTATGAAATGTTGATTATATTATGGTTTTGTAAAAAAAAATGCTTTAATTAAAAGGATTCTCTGAGAACAAGCAAGTTACTTTGTATAACTAGCACCTCTTGTGTGTATTACCTCTTCTTGTTGAATTAGTGAATACCTCCTCAATTATAAAGCATCTGCTAAGTGACTAAATGTAAATGTTTTAAGGAACACCCCAAAAAAGATTCTTTAATGACATTACTGTGAAAACTTCTTTGGTTTTTCCTAGCAGTTTTATTTTGAAGAGCATCTTTATAGACTGAGTCTTCTCACTATTTCACAAGTTTTAGAGAGGCCATTTAGGGGATTCTCCACATAAAAAATATTTTGTATTACATAGTTATTCTAAGACATTCGAATAATTAGAGTAATTTCGAGATGTACACACAAGTTTGAAAAATTGCAATTCATACTTTGCAAATTGAAAATTCAGGCCACATTATGTAATTATTTTTGAACTCGTCAAGAGAAACTATTTATTCATGAATTGAATTTCTCTTGTAGCGCTGTGTGGTTGTGTTTTACAGCTACAATGTTATGTTGTCTTTTTAATCGACATTTTGAGACAAAATAGCATTTCTTCTACTGAGTTGGTCCAAAGGTAGCACTTGTTTTTATGTTACTTTTCCAAAATTATGTTATTTTAGGTAATAGCTGATAAATAAGTTAAGGTTGAAGTTGTTTCCTTTTTTATATACAATGTACATTCGCAATAACCTCAAATAGCCAAATACATATTGTTAAATTTAGCTGCAAGCAGGATTCTTTGGGGGCCCAACTTAAGTACATCAGAAGCGAGGGGGCAAAGAACAGAATGAAATGCTTATTATCTTTTTAACATGTTCCTCTGCTGTGATTTAATAAAATATTATTCAAACTAATTTATTGATGCAGTCAACTAAAAACTTTGAAATACCAGTTTTCAAATAATTAAAAAAGATGTCTCATTATAAAATGTTCACTTTAACAAACCGTGCTCATTCAGTATAACATTCATTTTAAAAATTATTTGCTAGCAGATGGGCAAACCCAGTGGTCTGATGGACAGCATAGAGGTATGATGATTTATCATTACAATAAATAGTATTTGGGGTTGTTTAAAATGGCATTAAATAGTTTTTTTATATACAGTAGTCAACATTTGAATTAAATTAGTTTGTAAAAAAAAATGGCTGTTGTGCAACAGTTTTAGGACAACTTTAATGAAAGGTTTGGATCCAGTTCAATTGTTGACAACTGTATATAAGTTTGCCTGACGAAGTTTTGTGAACTATTGTTACCCTTGATTTAAATTTTAGTAAGTTGCTTGTGATAAAATAATACTGTTATCATTCTTTTTTTTCACAAACAGCATATTGCACTGTGCTGGTGAAAAATAAGCTGTATTAGACTTAATTTCTCTAATGCTTGATTCTCTTTAATTGAGGTACCTTGTAAAAGCTATGGAAAAGGGATCACTAACAGGACAAACAATTTCTCTTATAACAAAGCGAGTGCTACCCAATGAACTTGCGATTCTTCTGGATGCTTCTTATTCGGAAACAATAACTTCCGACTGGCCACCTTTGTGGCTCCGACCTCCCCGTCCCCCATTCTTTCTAGTGAGTTTCCTGTCTTGTGGCGCGCCACTAGACCTCAAACAAGGAGCCTGATCTGGCTTGCTTCCTATTCAGACACTGGATGTATTGTCATTCTCTATTTACTATGCAGATCTCCCTCTTATTCTCACTCTCTCGACTCTGCATCGCCAACTTCTGCCCGTCTTTGTTTACTAGTATAAAGAGGAGGGGTGTCCTTGGGTCTTCCCACACATAACCCCTTCTCTCTCTTTTTTTAACCATTCCTGTTTCAATGACAGGGTCCAAGCCTCGGAGTCACTATGCCGAGACTCTCTGGCCCTCGCCCCCTCCCCAGCCATGACACATGTTCCACAGCACGTACCTTGTCTCTCCAGCCTCTCAGTTTGGCTCAGGCAGAGCAAACAGTAGTTTGATCAAACAAGACGACAAATGATTTTGAGCTATGACAACAAACACACTGTCTGTCTGCAATACACAACTCTGTCTGTATGTGTGCGCAAACACCTTAATATTGTCATGTTTACTAAAACAGAGGAAATAATACACAGCGATATCCAAATAGTTTTTTATGGCTTCGTGAACTCCAGAGCCGTGACACAAAGCCAACTTGGAGACACAAAATATGATGTTTATCGAATGGATAGAATAATAAACAGCGGAAGCCATACTGCTATTATAGTTGTATGAAATGCAAACAGGTCAGAAGTTAATGTCAGCAAAGAGGTTTGGAGGAGTTGTATTTAATAAACAAACAAAAGTATTAGAATATTTGCACAAGCATTTATACAAATAGAGCCAATTTATATTGATTATGCGTAGAATTGAGAGAAGTTGGGACACATATACTTGGAATATATATGAACAACTGTTGACTAAACCTCTATCCTCTTTCCTGGCATCCTGGCAAGCAGATCTAAGCGTGTGAGATGCAAGTTAACTACACGTAAAAACGTAAACTTACAAGATATTAAAAAAGGAACTTCAAGTTTACTCAACTCTCAAGTCTTACCCGGCGTCAGTTAAATTGTAATTAATTTGGCATAAAACAGCCACATGAGTAACCTCTGAACTGTAGACAAAATTCATAGAGAATCTGAACGCCATGTAGAGATCTATAGATAAATTTTATTGATCCCTGAGGGTAAATTCGGAGGCTTTGAACTCTGTACAATCTTTGTCTTCTTGGTGACCCAGAATGCTTTCCTGAGTTGGCTCACGTTACTTTCCTGGATTGCACTTTTTTTTTTTTTTTACTATTTAATCAAGGTTAATATAGACGATAATATAAAGTAGTTGATACCTTCAAGAAGCAGTTCACCCAAAAATGTAAAACTATTTGCTCTGAAGTGGTTAAAACGCTTTATGAGTTATTAAAATAAGATATTTTGAAGAATGTTGGAACTCATCGATTCCATAGCAGGGAAAAACAATACTATGCAAATCTAAGGGTACCACATTCCAACATTTTTTGAAATATTTTTTTTTTCTGTGACAAGTGAAATGTGAGTTAAAAAAAATGAAAATTCTGTCCTGATTTACCGATCCATTACTTGTCACAAACCTGATTGAGTTTTTCTCTCTCTCTCTTTTGAAAACAAAAGATGATATTTTGAAAAAGGTTCAAACTTGAAACAACTTACTTGCATAGCATTTGTTTTTCTACAATGGAAGTCAATGGTTACTCATTTCCAACATTTTTCAAAACACCTTATTCAACAAAATAAAGAAACTCATAAAGGTTTGGGACCACTTGAGGCTGGGAATGTTTTTATTTTAGGCTGTACCATCATTTTAACCTTCCCTGGATGTTTTATTTGGACGTAGCTATGTAGACGTTTTGGCCTTTTTATATTCTGGAATAGTATCCCTGGAGCATCCTGCACAAGTTTCAGTCATAAATTTGTCTGGCTTGAAATGTTTTAAGTTGCTAGGTTACCAGCTTTGTTTCATGTCTTTGTATTGCCACCCCTTATCTGGAAGTATACAGTGGAAAATGCAGTTAAAAGATCATTGTATAAATTACATTGAGAGGAAGCCCTGCTAACCCCTTTTGGTACATTATTTACTTGTGTAGACTACTTTGAGAAAACAGATTATTATGTGAGTAACAATGAAAGACTAATCCTTTCCAAAACAGGAAGCTGATCTGATAAGTATCATGAGACTGTTATATTTGATTTTTATTTTCAAAGTCATGGATTGAAAATAAATAAATAAGCATTACGGAACCGATGAGTGCTGACAATACCTTAAAAAGCTTTGGTTGCAATTAACGGGCAATAGACGGAGCTATGGACAAAACGGAGAGGATCCTGTAAGGACTGGATTCTGAGATGCAGATAATCAGTGAGTAAAATCTTTTTTTGTTTTGTTTAGTTTTTTTTTTTTTTTACCTGAGGGTCAAGATTTCACAGCTGCCGCAGGGGTGACAGATCCGTTCTCCAGCTCTAACTGGGCTTTAATGAGAGCCTTTTCTGCTTATATCGCGTTGTCACTTTCGTGGAGTGAGGAGAATTGATATTCATAGAAAGCTTGCCAATGGGGTGATGCAAAGCTCAACGGATCTAATACGTGCCTCGTGGGAAGGGACGGTGTCGTAGTATTTGATCGCGTGTGCCTCTCACTGAGTTCTTGGAAGCAGCGCGTAGGGCTTGATGCGTCTGTGCTCCAGTCCATCCATGTCTTTTGTGCCACTAGTTGAGCTGTTTTTGCGCGCGATTTGTCATTTTTAATCATGTGTTTGAAAAATGCCAAGTTGCTTTGCGAATGTTTCACGGTTCAGGTAAGACGCTTTCATAACCTTTATTTCTACTTTGTAATGATAATAACATTTGGCAAACACGTGTGAAAACTGTAGGTCGGGATTTATAGCAAGCAATACGTTGAAGGTTTTCTTTTTTATACATTTAAGCATTCATACGACACAAAAACATTTGATACTTTTGAATTTTTAAAGGTAACATTATTTTGACATTATGAAAGTGAACACTGTACGCGACAGTTCTTTAAGTGTGTTGAGGCTACTCATTACTGGAATTATGACAGTTCACGTGGTTGTTTTAATTGGAGAACGGTAAACCTGTTAATCATAAAGGAAGATAGGAAGCATATTTTGATCTCTCAGCATTACTTGCGGTGCATCTGTGTTGGAATTTCCCATGCATGACCTGGCATCTTTATAAGCATGAGCTTTACATTACAGTGAGAGCTGACTCAGTGTACAAATGCTGCATCATCAGAAGCTGACAAGCAGATTCTCTTTTAAAAGTGAGAGTGACTTTGCAGAAGAATGAAAAAAGCTCAGGCAGATCATGGGATGATCAAAAGGGGTTTCTCCTGTGGTTTTGGCTTTATTTTACAGTACATTGTATAATCTGCTTGAGCTTTTCTTTGTTGTGTTAAAGCTTCAATGAAAATTATTGAAAGATTGTGTTTTCACACAAGTCCTGAAATGTGTCAGATTTATATTTTTATGGCAAGGTCCTTGGTTTTACCAAGGGTAGGACTTGCCACTGTGACCATGCTCAATTTGCAAGGCAAAAATAGACTCTAGTTGATGGCATTTAGCATTGGCCCTTTCCCTGTTACCTTTAGCATTGGCTAAGATCCTAAGCCCTCAAACTCAGACACAGTGTGTGTTGGCTGTTCCCTCTGCTGGAGTGTAAGGCATGGGTAGTCGCTACCCCTTTTCTTGTTGCCTGTTGTCATTTATTCATTCAGAGAAGGTCAAGTGTATGTGTGTGCAAGGATATAGAGAGTTAGCACGTTTTTCATCAAAGAGTAACCTTATAGAATCAGACTTATTATTGTATGAGGCATATTTTAATTCATAAAGCTCCTCGTGAAAACAACAACAATTTGTGGCATATTAAACAACCCATTCAATTTGTAAGCCATCATTCAAGCCTTATGCATCAATAAGACATTATATGTTTCAAGGGAATCAGATTTTCTTTATTAGCTGCATTTTTTGTTAAATCCTAAGATGCCTGAAAATAAGTATCATGATCTCTGCAAAAATACTGATTATTAACTAGTAGTGCTACTAATAATATAATACATGTTATTTAAAAACTAATTCAGCATATTAGTATGCTTTCAGTGGGATCATATAACTTAGAAGTCATAAAATAAGATGCTAAAAATGACAGGAACCGGTTGAGTTTTTTTTTTTTTTTTTAATGTATATGATTTGAAAGCAGATGTTTTAAATTGTAAAATCGTGTTTTGTCATATTTAATCATTTTGGATTTTCCATTGATTTTGTTTGTTAATTAGATTTTATTAATTAGATTATTTATTTATTACTTTTGTTTCTGGTTAGTGTTTTCTCCAAACATTTCCAACATTCAAACCCTATAAACTCCACAAGGGAGTTAGAAAATTCTTGATTACATTACATTTTTCACTGCATTCTAAAATACTTGCTGTTTTAGTGTGTGATGTGCATAAGACACTTTACATTAAACATTCAATCCTCATACCAGCCTGAAACCTTTTGAACGCTATAGTGTATAGAAAACGTGCATATGGTGGCACGTGAGCGAATCCATGCATGGTGGCCTCTAAATGTGACCTATCAGTAGCTGAGTCACTTTAACTGAATTAGAGCTGGAGATGGGGTTGCCTAAAAGAAAGCACTGTTTGTAGAGATAACATCTGTATGTTGAGATGCGGGAGGCCTACATTTAATTTAATTATGTGACCATAAAACCCTCAAACAAAATATAGCTCAAGTTCCTGGAAAAGCTGTCAGGCATTGGCTGATTAAATGGTGGACGTGCATTCTGCTGCATTCAGACAGGCTCTGTGTGTTTCTGTAGCAGTTCCTGGTTTTTTTGATAGGTCATGGTGTCAACAGAACCTCTGCTGTTCTTTGTGACAAGACACCATTCTCTGCCAAGATCAGCAGTAGAGGGATTTGTCAAGCTAAGGCCAAAAGAGCAACTCAGGCCTACATCCATTCTTCAATTCTGCTCATTATCTTTTTACTCGAAATTTTGACCCAACCTGGAGGGTTTCATAGCGTGTGCTCGAACTCAGAGCATCTCCAGAGGGGAGATCTGCTTTGATCAGAGTCTTACTGCGTCAGAGCCTGCGAAAGCTGAAAGCCAGCATTCAAAAAGGGCCAAAAAGAAATGAGCACTATAATATCACATGCTTTAGCTGCACTGGATGAATAACTATTCACTTACTAACACTAATCTGCCCAAAATGTGCACACTGTAGCGATACTGACGTGAACCCGTATGGAGTGGTCAGCAAAAAAGAAATAGGGAAAGATTCGAATTAGCATTTGTTGCCACAGCAAATATGTATTTTTTTCATTTAGGTTTTTTTTTTTCTTTTCTTTTTTTTGCTTTGACTTGGACGTGAAGTTTTGCAAAATCTGACACGCATGTGATGGAGGATTAGAGGTTGCAGACCAGACATACACAAACACTCTTTCTGTGTAATCTGTCTGTTTATTCCAGATAGACCGAGCACCGTGTGGGTGTGTCTCCATGTTGCACGTGCGTTTTCTGTATGACTACATTTGTTTTACAACCCCAGATTCATTGATTGTTGGTTTCTTGGTTATCTTATCCAAAGTCAAAGTTTGTTTGTTGTCATTGATGATGATGATGATTATTATTATTATTATTATTATTATTATTATTACTATTATTATTATTATTATTATTATTATTATTATTATTATTATTATTATTGGGTGCCCAAAATGTTTATTGTAGAGTAAGATGGATAAGACTGGCATTTTGGATTACAGAGCTCAGCATAACTGAGTACACCTCATTTTTATTCATTTCTCAGTAAATATAGGTAATATATTTTGGTGTATTGGAACAAAACAGATACATTAAATGGATATATATATTAAAATAATATTTTAGTCACCTAACATATTAAGAAATAGAAAGATAATACATTTAAATTCATGTGAATATTGGGGAAAAATGACAAACTACAAAATTTTATAGCTTTTTGTTTCTCTTAAATTTGCTCTTTTTAATTTTTTTGTTATTATTATTATTATAGAGGGC
>CAIGQQ010037820.1:6514015-6539165 GCA_903798035.1 Danio albolineatus
TATTAATTTGCATGTTCCAAACCTATTACACCCAAATTTTTTTTTTTATTATTAAACATATAAATTTGGGTGTAATAGGTTTGGACTGTTATCATAAGTTATTTTGTTAGATAAGCTTCAGATTTGGCTTCGGTAGCTACTGACTAATCTGATGTATATGCATAAATATAATATTGTAAAGCTTCCTATATAAAATATTTATCTAAATGAGAGATTTATGAGGGGTGTGCTCATATGTTGAGCACTGTAGATATAGAATTTCCAGTAATATCTAATAATGGATGATGGAAACTACAGATGGGGTGGTTCATCCATTGATTAGAAAAATACAGAGTCGCTTCATATATTACGTTTATATAATGTAGCAGTGCTCCACCTTGTGGTAAAGCAGGTATCATGCATTATTTGCATAAAGTCACCAATTTTATAACTCTTAAAATAATGTATTCCTCGTTGGAAACAATAGTGCAGTCATTTAAGAGATGTATTAGCTATTAGAAAGTTTTGATAACCAAATTCAACAAAATATATTTTTTTTATCTCCAGCAGGAATGAAGCTCTTTTAGCTTTGCAACAACTGGAGCAGATCTGACTTGTTTTGTTTTTAAAAACACTCTAAAGTTGATGAGGCCCAGAAACTGGTTAAACACGTTCTTCAAAATAGATTATTAAATGGTCATAAATTTGTTTTCTTTAGCACATAAATAGACACTTTTCAAAGGATATAAAATATCTGGAAGATTTGTTACAAGAAATTGTCTGTAGCTTGTGATTCATGGTTGTTTTCTATTTGTATGCTTTTGGATTGCATTATAGGGCCTTGATCCCTGATCAGACCTCTTTTGATGCTGAATGTTTGACTGAAAAAAGAAGAGTTTATTGACATTTGTAGTCATTTACCTGGATTGCTCATGTAAATTATGAAACAAAAATGAAAAAAAAAAATGTAATGAGCTGCCAGTTATTTTACTCTTAAAGTTTATTTCATTAGCATGTACACATTGCATTAAATTGAAATGATATGCACTTACTGCAGGGCTGGGCCGATAAAACGATATTAAATTGAAATGTGCAATATGATTTATGTCAATAACAATGATAGGCTCTGGTCTTTTTACTCTATATTGATCTAAGCATCACATAGCAGAAATGTGCAACAATGAGAATCTGAAATTGTGTTGATATTAGAGATGTACCGAATTTTCGGCCACCGAAAATGTATCATCCGAAAACATATTATGCCATTTAATGTACCCTCTAATTTTCATGGCTTCAGTCATTGTTGGGTTGCTCTTTTAAATCTGGAAGCATTAACAACTCATATCGAAATATATATCGCTATCGTTTAATATGGAAAATAATTATCAAGATTGCATGTTTGCCATATTGCCCAGCCTTAACTTACTGTATGCTCAGTTGTTACAATTCAAAGTTTTAATTTAACAATCCTTAATAATACAGTTTATATCAAACCATTTTCATACAATTTCACAGCCTGCTTATAGTAATATTACATTGTACAATATTACACTGCCATTTGTACAGTTTTGCTTATTTTCTTATCATATTTTTACTTAAAATCCATTGCTGGCATCTGTATACAACTGCTATGTCAGGAAGCAGGTTTGAAGAATGGCAAATGTTTAATCCCGTTCTGATTTGAGTGCTGGCTTGCTAGATATTTCAGTTTCATCCAAATTTGTTGTTTGTGCATCAGGACTCTTTGCCTTACTTCTGATGGTGCTGGAGTGGACCCGTCCAGGCCTGTCCTCCCCATTACGCCCCATCTGCGACCTGCGCGTCCTCGACCATTTCATTAAGGAGGCATGGGATGCAGAGGCTGCTATGGTGAGAGACATGCACATGATGGCTGAAGCTGAAATTTTATAAACACATTTAGCAGGAATCCTTAGGGACAGTGTCTTGCCTTCCTTATGCAGTTTTAATCTCACATGTGCATCAAGCAGAGATCTTTGCAGAAACAATGGCTGCGCCTGAAAGTTTGATAGTTGTGACTTGCCAATCAGGCAGTGACTCTGGAGGCAGTGTTACTGCAGAAAGGCACCTCATAAAACAGATTTCAGGCGAACGTCTGAAACAGCATAATGATTTAATCATGTACAACAAAATAGAGAGAGCTTTGGTTCTAACAGCTTACTACAATGCTAACTTCTTGCTAGAAATGTCATCAAAATGGAAAACATTGGACAGAAACACAGATTTACTCTGGAAGTAGTTCTTTGAGATGCGATGTTTATTTTTTAGCTCATCTGTCAAAAACGGAATGCACAGGATTGTGGGATATCAAAGGCAACAAAGAATAGAACTTGAATAGAACTAAGGGAAGCAGAATTTGGATTCAGAAATGCCTTGATGATGCCTTCCTATCTGTGAACGCTTCCTCCGAAGACAGTTTTCACACGTAGCCAATGTCATGTTACCCACTAAAAAAACATCTCTCACTGGGAATGTTGTTGTTATCACAGAGAGCTTGTAAGGACGATTGCAGCATTGCAACGAACGTCACTGTTCCTCTGACCAGAGTCGATTTTGAAGTCTGGGAAGCGATGAATGTAAGTGATGATGTTCTTGCTGTGAACGGAATGCGGTACTGAATAAATGACGTGGTTAGAACTCTTCTGTGTTTGTCACTTCAGATAGAGGAGCAAGCTCAGGAGGTGCAGTCAGGCTTACACATGCTGAACGAGGCCATCGGCTCATTACAGATATCTAATCAGACTGAAGTGCTGCAGTCTCACATAGATGCCAGTATTAGAAACATCGCCAGCATCAGACAAGTGCTGCGAAGTCTCAGCATACCGGTGAGTTCATGAATTGTTTTAACAAATAAGCCTTGTTTTCACCTTACAATGCATTCAAATGTGTGTTTCGTGACCACTTGTGCTGATGAACCTGAAAAATTACTACAAGTGTGATATTGCGTTAATTCAACAGTTTGACGGCATAATTGTGCATATAAAAAAGAAAATCAAACACAGAGAGTCTAAAAACCCTTTTGTAAGAGGAACTACTTTCTTCCGCCATACATTCACATCTGCAGCTGACGTCAGAACAGCAGAAACTAATTCATCAACGTCACTTTAGAGCTAGTATTTGAATGATTCTCTAGCGTAATGTCGAAACTGATGACAAAAAAGGTGATTTTGCTGACATTTTAAGATTATAAGCCTGAACGGCATGAAATGCCATCAGTTTTCAGAGATGTCTCCCTACCAGATTACTGTTGTGTTTGCGATAAGAACTCAGGGTTATACAAAGAGTGGCCAACACAAAATACATATATCCTTGATATTTAAGTTCCATCTCACACTCAATACACTACAATTATATGGTGTACATGCAGCACTGCAACATACAAAAGAGAGAAACCGACTTAGAATGTAACTTCCCTGTTTGATAATGATTTGATCAGCTGTAGTTAGAAATTACGCAGTTTTCTCTTGTAAGGACTTATTATTTGGTCTCTGTTACCATCTTGTGGATAGACAACCTCAACCGTCTTTGCTCTGCTCAATGACAGGCTAATGGCCGCCGACATGCTGTCTCTCAGAAATTATAAATATTTAAAATGGACACTATCCTTATAAGTAAACTGCATAGTTGCAAAGCCCCAAAAGTACATTATGTTGTTCAACAGCTGCAATATTTGTCAAACTGTGGAGTCTTCTCTGCTTGTTGTATGTGGGTGGAGTAATACACAAGGGTGAAGAGGCTGTACGAGTGCTGTTATTTGCAGAATATCCCACTACTATCAACTATCAGATTCAAAAACCAGACAGACTACATTTTACAAACTACATTTACACCTGTATTTAGTTTAATATTTTGTGTATAGACACGTCTTAATACAAAATACAGGGCTTCACACTACCATTCAGATTTTTAAGCTCTTTAATTTGCTAATGCTTATAAAGGCTGTGTTTGTTTGCTAATAATTACAGTAAAAAAATATATATATTAAGCATTATGTAACATATTTCATGTTAAACATTTTTGTCTATTTTACATTTCTTGACAGCTGAATTTTCAGCATTACTGAACACATGATCCCTCAAAATCTAAAATTATGATTAAGTACTAATAATAATATTCCTATTTTTATTTAAAACCACGATAATAACTCAGTAACAATGTATTTTATAACATTCCATTTTCAGAAGACACCATCAAATATTCAGGCTTAATGCTTACGAGAGCGCTAAAATAAAAAAAAATTTCCTAGGCTATGTGACACTTAATAGGTAAATTCCCCTTTACCTAAGAGAATAATTTAAGGGTGTTGCATATAGTCCCTTAATCGGTTATCTGAAGTAAGGGAAGCCATTACATGTTTCAGGACATAAGAGCAGGTTTGTCTTGATAAAGATATATAGCTGCACTTGTATTACAGCAGCTATCCACAATTAACCTCTCTTGGCACAAAGCAAATTTTTGAACCTGTTTTAGGAAGCCTGGGCTTCTTTCGGTACTATCCTAATTTAGGTGTCTGTATGTAATTTAACTTTCAGTTAATAAATTGCTGCCTCAATAATGTTCAGGTCTGGGCTTTATGGAGACCGCTTGATGCCTGTCAGTGTTTTATTAGCTAATCTTCTCTACAAATACGATTTCACTGTTCAGGTGAACACAGAGAGATAATACAGAGATTCTTTTTCCACAGTGCTGTGTTGTCTGTTTCCTGGGAATCAAACCCCATGACCTCGGTTTTGCTTATGTCATGCTTCCACACTCAAGCTACAGGAAGAGGAAAATGGATGTTATGCTAATCAAGCATGTTCGACAAACTTATGTCAGCTTCAGGAACTGAGCATGTTCGTCACTCTATGGTGATTGTGTCATAGTGTTACATAACAATCAGTGGTGCTATGCAGAAAGTCTTCTCACAATGCATGAATATGCAGGTCTGTTAATACAAAGGATAATTGAGTTCAAAGATTCATATACAAATGCAGCCGAACGATCAGCCTGAAGTGGTACTAATGTAAAAAAATGTGAGCCCATCTGATTTCAGCTACAACTCAAGCTGTGTCATATTATGTGATTATTTCCGAAGAGTATAAACTCTCACATGTCACACCGAACCGATTGAATAACAACAATGATTGAACATCAAAGGATATGGCCAGATGATGCACATAGCTGTAATTCCATTAATATTCAAATCATGCCAACTTAAAATGTAAACAGAAAATACAGAAACATCAATTTGCTACAACTCTCATATAGTATATTGAAACAAAGTTCAAAGACAAGGTTGATCTGTTCATCCAGAAATTGTGACTGGACAGTCCCCTGGTGAAATTGCACACTATATATAACCTACGGTGGCCGAGAAAGGTCAACGCGCTGCAATTTAAGAAAGCACATGCTATAACAAAAAACACCAGGAAATTAAGAAACGGTCTTCATCAATTTTTTCAGCACACCTGTTACAAATTCTCACAACACAGACAACGGAAGAAACGCGCAGCATGTTGGTCAAAACACAACGGAAGAAAACGCGCAGCAAGTTGGTGAAAACACAACGGAAATGTTTCAAGAGGACCCAAAAACATGACGGACACCGCTGCTAAGATACAGATGTAGTTAATTTATTTAATAATGCAACATTTCAGTTGATCATTAATTAGACTGATAATTTACAAAAGACAACGAAATCGTGTAATCAGGATATTACACCTTTCAAAGACCACCAATCACTTCACTGAACAACAGTCACGGCGGGTCCGTATCAGCTGGGTCCGTCATGTTTTTGGGTCCTCTTGAAACTTTTCTGATGATGACGGTGATATAAACCAGGAGTTGCACAAGAAAGAATGATTATATTTATTTGAATTGAATCCTTGAAAAAGTTTAACTATAACAATTTTGTGAAAATCCTCCTTAATTCTGAACATATCTACTTTGCGGGATATAGAAAATGAAGATAAAAATGTAAATCAAAATAAATGGTGTATACTTTATTTGAAATTAATTAAAAAATAATAATCAACTGACAGCACTATACAGCACCTAACTTTTGAACTCGTTTCTCTTTGTCCATCAGGAATATGTACCTCCAACCAGTAGTGGAGAAGACAAGGAGACACAGAAAATATCCTCGATCTCAGAGCTGTTTCAGGTCCATGTCAACTTCCTTCGGGGAAAAGCGCGTCTGCTGCTCGCCAATGCACCTGTCTGCCGTCAGGGTGTCAGCTGATAAACAGTTCAGGGCAAGGGCCAAACTAATCAAAGCTCCTCATATCAGGAGGCAGGATATGGACTATTACAAAGGAAATAAATGACTGGGAGTTGTAGCACTTTGAAAGATTTACTCACAAAGGGAAGAGATGACATCCCCCAGAATGCCAAGCGGCAAACCCACCTGCCAAAACCTACAAGAAATCACTCCTTTTTCCCCATATGACTGATGGACCTTGTCCAGCACAACTGGGAAGGTTTCTCTGGGACTCTTTTTTCTACTGCTTATGAAATTGTCATTATTTATATATATATATTTCCTAGAGCTGGAATCACTGCAGGTTCTTCTCGGAAGCTGTTCAAGTAAAGACCTCTCTTTTTCCATCTACCATGGCCTCAAGCACCTCCAAATGTTGAACTGTTGATAGAGACAACTATTTATCGATATTAATTATGCACTGTAGGTTTTCTATTCATTTTCGTGTGCGTGTGTGTGATTTTTGAGAATGCTGAGAATGGATGTGTCAGACGTCAGTAGAGGAAGGTTGTAACTCTGAATTCTTACGGGTCAGTTGGGGTGAACAGGATAAAGGACTAGATTGCTGCTAGTGTCGAGCGAATTGGAAACTTTCGTGCGAGCTGAAGAGACTCATGTCCGAAACACGCCGATGAGTGTGGCCTTGTACAGATAACACCGCTGCCAGGAAAAATATTGATTAGCGTATGACGAACATCCTGGCTTACTTCCACTTCACGCACGACGCTGCATACTTGCCTTTGGGAAACGGTCGTAAGGTTGACATTTTGTTTCTGTTTTTCTGTTCTCGTTTGTAGTTTTTCGTAAATAGCCAGTTTTTTTACATCTGTCAATCAGTCAGTCTGGATGCAACAAAGTATGTTTGTAGATGTTTTTTCCTGTTGTTTTGCTGTTCTGTGGTTCTCTCATCACAACGCTGTTTTGGTATTCAAATACACAGTATTATTCTTAGCTAAAACATAGTGAAAACAAGGAGAGTGGAAGTTTTTGTCTTATGAAGGATCTCTGGTGAGAATACACCAAAACACTGTAAATACATGTGATTCCAAAGCCAATTTGATATGAAAGCAAATACTTTTTTGTTTTTTAGCTATTATGGAGAGGAATATAGGCATACGTTATGCCTAAGCCATAACTGGATTATAAAATAAGCAATGGATTTGTGCCATGTTGTTTCCTCTGATGGAGTTTAGTCACACCACTAAATATTTTTGAACACATCTTTGTGTCTTTTTATTTACCTTGTATTTAGGCCTGTCACAATAATCAATATATCGACTTATCGCACAACACATGAACATGACCACAATATTTTTGGTGATGCAATATATCGCCCATACATAAAAACAATTCTAGCAATATTATATCTCTATTAGAGGTGTCAGTATGGTTAAAAAAAACATTATATTATTTACAGTAAATTACTTGAGTATATTTTCATATGGGTGTCTGACAAGTATAGATAGATCTGGTAGCAGATATCAAAGCCTCTGTTACCTTTTACCTTGCACGCTTTTATTGACATTTATTATTATTTATTATAGATATGCGTTTTAACATTCTGATTCCAATGCCTAATTATTAAATTGCTAAAAAGAATATAACTTAATTAAATATTCTTAAGAATGAAATATTATGCGCTCTTAGGAAGAGTGTACTTGAATTATGATGATATTATGACAATAATATCGTTTATCGCAATATGTTTTGGAGCAATATATCATACAATACAAAATAGATATCGTGACAGGCCTACTTGTATTTCTGGTCATCAAGAATGGCTAAACAAAGACTTTGACCCAGTTTACTAGTCTACTTCTGAACATCAACAAAGCGTCCATTGTAAATAATCTTTGCCAAATCTTTCAGTTTAGAGGTCCACCTAAGTGTTGTTCACCCCAGCACAGCCAACATACAATATAGTATACACAGAACAGTTCATCTTCCTATTATTTCTAAGATTTATTATTATTGTGGATGGCTCAGTGGTTAGCACTGTCTCCTCCAGGCAAGAAGGTCAGTGGTTCGAGCTGGGCCAGTTAGTATTTCTGTGAGGAGTTTCTCCCCGTGTTCACATGGGTTTCCCCCACAGTCCAAAGACATACGGTATAAGCGAATTGGATGTACTAAACTGGCCATAGCGTATGAATGTGTGTGTGAATGTTTCCCAGTGCTTGGTTGTGGCTGGAAGGGCATCCGCTGTCTAAAACAGATGCTGGAAAAAGTTGGCGGTTCATTCCGCTGTGGCGACCCCTGATAAATAACGGGCTAAGCCGAAGTAAAGTGAATGAATTATTATTATTAAATATTTATATTAACAATGTGTCTTTTATTTACTATCATTTATACCCTCAGTGGCCACTTTATTAGGTATTTATGTTCAACAGCTTCTTCTTAACACATATATCGAACCAGCCAGTCACATCACAGCACCTCAGTGCACTGAAGCATGTAAACATTATCAAGAAATTCAAATCAGACATTGCCGATTCACGACAGTCTGCTCTTGAGTATTTCAGAGGCTGCTGATCTACACACAACCATCACTAGGTGTACAGAGAATGGTTCAAAAAAGAGAAAACGCCCAGCAAATGCCAGTTGTGTTTGAAAAAAATGCTTTGTTAAAGCTAAAAGTCAGAGTAAAGTCGAGACTTTTTTTTTGGTTTGAGCTGATAGAAAACAACTCAAATAACCACTTGCTACAACCAATATACAGTATGCAGAAAAGTGCCTTGTTTCAGTAGTTCATGGTGTTGTGGTCTAAAATGGTGTGGTTCATATTTTGTTGGGCGCTTCAGTAGTAATTGAGCATCATTCAATGCTACAGCCTATCTGAGTAGGCTACTTCCAGAAGGATAATACTGTTATTAAGCTGAATCTAGCCATCACAAACAGAATTATGCTGTGGTCAAAGAGAAATCAATGCAGTTTTTAAGGCAAAGGGTAGATTAACATTGGACTGGCAGGGCATACCTAATAAAATGGCTGGTATTATTTTATTACATTATTAAAATGCATATTATTATTTATATTAAAGCTAAGGTATATTATTAGTTGTAAATGTATGGCTTGTTTATTTACTGTCAAATTCATATGTTATTAAAGCGACTGTTCACCCAAAATTTAAATTTACTCACTATTTTCTCAAAATCAATGGTTTCATACCTTTAGAAATATTCTTTTTCTGTTGAACACATTTATTTTTGTCTGTACCCATTGACTTTAATAGTAGAACAAAACAAATACAATGGGAGTCAATGGTCACAGGTTTCCAAATATTATCTTTTGTGTTCAACAGAAAAAAGAAGCTCAAACTGGTTTGTAACAAAAAAAGGGATGAGAAAATGGTCATTTTCAGTTTTGGGTGATCGATCCCTTTATTGATATTAACAATATATAAAATATATTGTTGTCTTAAGAGGTATCAATATGCATACAAATACAGGAAGATACAATCAACAATGTTTTTTGTGGGGCTGTTTACTTTCCATTTAAGTGAGCTACTTAAACTCCTTCCTGATGATTCAGGTATGAATTTACTGTACACAAGAACACAAATACATTCTGCTTTTGTAAGTTGAAAAAAAAATACATATGGCACATTTTCTTCTTGTTTTTCAAATAAAACATTCAATGACATAGCAATTCATAAAAAAATACATGAAGCAGAACAAAAGTCATAAATAAAACATTACCTTAAAAACTAATACACGCCACCAACTTTACACGAATGTTCATGAAGCCCTCATACAGCATGACCCTGATGCTGACTTTACGGATTGGGATAAAACACCTTGATGTGGATGGCCGAGTTATTCCGGGTACGGGTCAGATGCTCTCCGGCCTCGTCCGGATCTTCAGGCTCCAGGTCGTCGATGAGCTCCACGGTGGAGGTGTTTGCGGCCAGCTGCAATGCGCCCTGGCTGGACGTCTGGAGCTGCAGGGCGATGTTTATAGCCCGGTTGATGGCCAGTCCCAGGCCGTGGATGCAGATTTCCCTGTGAGCGTCCAGAAGTTTCTGACACCTCGCCAGCTGAGCCTTGAAGTCAGTCTTCATGTTGACATAGACGTCGTTCCTCCGTTTGGGCAGTTTACGGGGCAGCCGCTTGCGGAGGGTGAACTCCATCGGGTCCATCTCAAGGGTCGAGCCCTCGGGGGCTGCCAGAACCATCGGATTGTGGGGCACAGATGCGGACACCGGGCTTCGTGGCTCGGCCATGTCGAATCACTGGAAAGGTGCTGCACAAACAGAACATAACATCAATTTAAAGATAAGCTTTTCAGGCTGTAAGACTATGTAGAAAAACTATACTTATAGCGTGTAAATTATATTTAAACAACATGTATTTAAACGATTCACCACAACGAACCGACTCATTTGAATCATTCATTCGTGAATCGCTGGTCTTGCATTATGTATCATGATTCATGGTATAAGAGGGAACGATGTATTTTATATGTGGTATTGCGTCCACATCATAATCGAAAAAAAATTTTGTTTATGGAGCAGGTTCTCATTTTCACAGAAATATCCAATTCATTGCTACATAATCGATATAGATTTTAACAGATCATTTATATATATATATATAAATATGGATTTTGAGTAAGAGTAGTACCTTGAATTACAAGAGCTTGTTTCGGGTAAATTCCTGGTAGCGTTAGATTTTACAGCTTATTTAACTGCTTATTTACAGATCTATCTTCTCCCCTCTTCCGGAAGACGTCTTACGAACACAGGAAGTAATATTGCAAGCTGCTCTCTGTGATTACATAATACAGACTGTCCTTTTCTTGGTGGGAATATACATATATATATTATTTCTAATAGAAATATCTCAACTAACAAATAGTTATGAAATAATCAAAATTAAAATAACTGTATATTAAAATAATTATGAATATAAAAGTACCCGTATTCAAGAGATCGTTGCTAATCAGTAAATATAGTTAGTGTCTTTTATTTTGAAAATAGAAACGGCGGCGTACTGTGATTAGTACAGTCACTCGGCGTTGGTTTGCTAGATGTAATTTAAACTTCATGAAAGCCCTGTTTAATCTGAACTGTTTGTTTATTTGCCGTTTATCTAGTTAACTGTAAGTCATGTCGGACACATGGAGTCACATCCAGGCGCACAAAAAGCAGCTGGATTCCCTGCGGGAGAGGCTGCAGAGGAGAAGAAAAGACCCAACTCAACTGGGCACTGGTGTGTTGAGTATTTACATTATTTGATACATGAAAAATATATATTAGCCTGTTATGTCTGTTGCCGTGACATGTAAAACCAAAGAACACAGAGCTATTAATTTTCCAGATTTTTATTTATAAAAGCATGTTTTTAATGTATTTACAACTGTAAAATACCCAGGGCATATCGTTATTGTTAACAATAAAATGAGTGATGATGATGATGATGATAATTTGAACAGCCAAACACGTACATTATATGTTAAGGCAAATATGTGGAAAATGATGTATTCCTAGCAGGCATTCCAACAGATTAATCCGTTTAGAGCATATTGTAGCTGTTTTATACATCTCTTTGTGGTTTTAAGTTAAAGAGTCTTCATAAGCTCTAGGTTGCGTAACATGGCAATGAGGATTGTGCTATTATTTATTTTTTATTTATTTTTTTACACTGGTGGGCAAGAGTACAGAGTTCCCTGCTTTAATGACACATTTGAAATATAAATTTATATGTTGGCTGGACAATTTACATAATAATATTAGTTTGTTGACTAAATACTAGGCTTACGAAGTTCCTATATCAGTCCTTTGTGAAGAAGTATTGGTATAACCTGTTTTTAATGTAAATTCTTTTTTATTTTATATGTTATTGTGCTTCATAATTAAAACATACTAAAAATTAAATCATAGATAATTTACAAGTAATTATTGTTACCACCGTAAACCATGTTTCTGATACAAACAGTTTTATTTACTTGAATTCAAATGCTAAATGTGTAAATATATCAATACTGCATCAGACATGTACAATCAAAGTGGTGAAAACATTTGAATATACGCTAGAATAAAGTACTGCTTTTAGTTCAGCAGTGTCGAATTAGTTAGTCTGTGATGCCACCTGCAGTATGTGAATTTCCTAACAGAGGTTGGAAGTGTTGAGAGTGGATCTGCAAGGAGTGACAGCCCAGGACCAGCACTTCAGAGTCCCCCACAAGTGGAAGTTGAGCATCCTCCAGACCCAGAGCTAGAGAAGAGGCTGCTGGGATACCTGTCTGAACTGAGTCTTTCCCTGCCAACTGATTCTCTAGCGATTACCAACCAGCTAAATACAGTAAGAGCGTGGTTGCAGCCATGAGTCTGAACCCGTATATCTATTATTATTATTATTACTCCCCACTTTTTAGAATAATTATTAAGTTGTCAAATTGTAAAATGAACACTTCTTTAAAAAAAAAAAAAGGTCCCCTAGAGTTTAACAGATAGATTTTTTTTAAATCACAGGCCACCTTTTAATCATAGGCCAGCTTAGCATAGATTATTGAATCAGATTAGACCATTAGAATCTTGCTCAAAAAAACAGTTTTTTTTTTTAACTTGACTCTTCTGTAGTTGCATTGTGTACTTAGACTGTCAGAAAATGAAAAGTTGCAATTTTAAAGCTTGACTCCTCTGTATTTACATCATGTACTAAGACATGAATATGGCTAGGAACTATACTCTTATTCTGGCGTAATAATCAAGGAACTTTACTGCAGTACCATGGCTGCAGCAGTAATATCAACAGCGCTGTGTAATATCATCGTGCCTGCTGCATCCATGGTACAGAAGTAAAGTGCCTTGATTATCATGCCAGAAAAAGAGTATAGTTCTTAGCTATATTCATGTCTTAGTACATGATGTAAATACAGAGCAGTCAAGCTTTAAATGATCAAAAAAAAAAAAAAAAAACGAGACGCTAATGGTCTAATCCAATTCAATGATTTGTGCTAAGGTAAGCTAAAAGCAGCCAGACCCGGAGATTGACTGAATGGATTATTAAATTCTGCTTAACTCTAGAGGAGTTCATGATCTATTTCCAAACAAAAGTAGAGTGTTCCTTTAAATAAACTGAGAAAATCAAAAATGTTTTGTGCTTTCTCCTCACTTTTCATGGACAGTCTGAGTCTCCAGTGTCTCATTCCTGCATCCAAAGTCTCCTTCTCAAATTTTCTGCTCAAGAGCTTATTGAAGTTCGGCAGCCGTCCATCACCGCCTCCTCGTCCTCTTCATCCTCCACCCTCGTCACTTCGGTCGACCACACCAAACTATGGGCTATGATTGGCAGCGTAGGCCAGTCACAGAGAACTGCAGTTAAAAGGAAAGCAGATGAAATCACTCATCAAAAAAGAGCCCCGGGCTCCTCCCCTTCGGTTCAAGCACCACCTTCTCCTCCAAGGAAATCCTCAGTCTCATTAGCTACTGCCTCAATCTCACTACTTACTCCATCCTCAGGGGGAGGAGGGGGTGGGGCTGAGAAAAAGGGGAGGAGCAATAAGGTGCAAGCATCTCACCTGGATATGGAGATTGAAAGTCTACTGAGCCAACAATCCACTAAAGAACAGCAAAGCAAAAAGGTATAATAATTAAGGAAAAAAGCGCGGTAAAGCCACTGTAATTTAAATGTATGTGTTGTATTCATGTCCGCTTGTGTGTCAGGTGAGCCAAGAGATCCTAGAGCTGCTGAATACCAGTTCAGCAAAGGAGCAGTCGATTGTGGAGAAGTTTCGCTCGAGAGGCAGAGCTCAAGTTCAAGAGTTCTGTGATCATGGGACTAAAGAAGAGTGTGTACAGTCGGGGGACACTCCTCAGCCCTGCACCAAGCTGCACTTCAGGTCAGTTCAAGCTAATTAATAAGAATAAATAAATATATGGATTAATGTAATACTACTACGACTACTAATAGTAATAATAATAAATTAAGGACTAAAAGAATCTATATTATTTGTAATTAATGTAATAGTGATAGGTTTGACAGTACACTCATTTTTAAATTCGGTTTAAACCACAGTACTGAAAAATAAAGAATTAGATTAGACAGCAACAATATGTAGCATTCATTTATTTATTTTTCCGGCTTAGTCCCTTTATTAATCAGGGGTCGCCACAGCGGAATGAACCGCCAACTTATCCAGCATATGTTTTACACAGCGGATGCCCTTTTAGCTGCAACCCATTACTGAGAAACATCCATACACACTCATTCACACACATACACTACGGACAATTTAGCTTACCCATTTCACCTATAGCGCATGTCTTTGAACTTGTGGGGGAAACCGGAGGAAACCCACGTGAACACGGTGAGAACATACAAACTCCACACAGAAATGCCAACTGACCAAGCCGAGACTCGAACCAGCGACCTTGCTGTGAGGTGATTGTGCTACCCTCTGTGCCACCATGATGCCCTAATATTAATACTTTATTATTTTATTTATTTATTGTATTATTAAATACAATAATATTTCCTAAACCCATTTTTAGAATTATTTTCATTATTTGATGAATGTGTAACCAATGATTTGTTCAATTGCATCACATCGTGACTTTCCTAGGCGAATCATCAACAAACACACCGACGAGAGCCTTGGTGACTGCTCCTTTCTGAACACTTGCTTCCACATGGACACTTGTAAATATGTCCACTATGAGATTGACAGTCCTCCTGAAGCAGAGGGAGACACACTGGGGCAACAGGCAGGGGCAGCTGAGCTTGGGCTGCACTCCACTGTGGGAGACAGCAATGTGGGCAAGCTGTTTCCTTCCCAGGTACAGTATCGCACAAATTCACATGTTCTTTACAATCCATCAAACTATAATAAAATGGATATGAATCTTGTGTGATATACTAAAATAAAATCTCTCTATAGTCTCTACACTCTAGCACTTCATGCTCTAAGCACAAGCAGTTCCTTTATATAGTTATCACTTCTTGTTTGTATTACCTCTTTTTGTTGCATCGCTGAGTGTCTCCTCAATTGAAAGTGGCATTTGACAAAAGTGTCTGCTAAATGTAAATGTAAAACCAGGTTTAGACTCTTGCTATGATTCTGATCTCTAATTGCATTGAGAGCGTTTTTTGTCACACATTTGTTTTGTATGTTCTTGTGTTGTATAACTATCTTGAAAATTATATATATTATATATTATACAATGTATATTATAACTATAAATTGAAAAGCTAACAATTTGTGGTTTCTGGTTTAGTGGTAGTTCACCTTAAATTCTATTTGCTGTTAATTTACTCTCTCTCAGGCCATCCAAGATGCAGTAATAGTAATTCATGGTAGGTCAGTAGCTACTGGCACATTGTGAGTTACAAAAATACTTATAAAGACAAAAAACATTTAATTAATTACTATAATTAAAGACAAATTAATACATGTGGACAGCCGGGTTAATTTATAACATCATCTTCTTTACCTTTTAAGTGATAGTTCATCATAGTTCACTCACTACTTACTCATCCTTAAGTGGTTTCAAAGCTTTATTATATTCTTCTGTTACTAAAAACACTAAGAAGATACGTTGAAGAAAGCTGAAAACGTGTAGCCATTGACTCTCATAGTATCAAAAACAATTACTATGGAAGTCAATGGTTGCATGTTCTCCCCTTGTTGGTGTGGGTTTCCTCCGGGTGCCCTGGTTTCCCCCCCAAGTCCAAATACATGCTATAGGTGAATTGGGTAAGCTAAATTGACACTAGTGTATGTGTATGAATGAGTGTGTATGGATGTTTCTCAGTGATGGGTTGCTGCTAGAAAGGCATCCGCTGCTTAAAACACATGCCGGATAAGTTGGCGGTTTATTCCACTGTGGCGACCCCAGGTTAATAAAGGGACTAAGCCGACATGAAAATGAATGAATGAATGGTTACAGGTTTCCAACATTTTTCAAAATATCTTCTTTTGTGTCTCAAATTTAAAGGTTTAAAACAAGGACGACAGATTTTAGATTTTGAAGTGAACTATTCCTTTAATTCACAATACAAAATGGTGTAGCTTTGGTCAGTTTGTGCTGATAGCCTTAGACATGCATGAATAAACAAAGACTACGGTTTCATATAAACATTACCTTAACAATCTAGTTAAAGAAAAGGTATTACAGCCTGAGTAAACCAACCACACTTTTTTGTTTTTGAGTCAACTACCCTTTTAAATCTTCACTTGGCATTTTGATTTGAAGACGTGTGACAGATTTGTTTCCTCTGTCCTCATCTCAGTGGATTTGCTGTGACATTCGTTATCTGGATGTGTCCATCCTGGGGAAGTTTGCAGTGGTGATGGCCGACCCGCCGTGGGATATTCACATGGAGCTTCCCTACGGAACACTCACAGACGACGAGATGAGGAAGCTCAACATTCCTATTCTGCAGGATGACGGTTTCCTCTTCCTCTGGGTGACAGGAAGGTAGGGGCTCTCTGAGGGCTCTCAACACACAAAGTGTCTGAGAACTCGACGCAATATGCAGATCGTTTTGCATCACTTGTACACCAAGGATAAATGTGACTAAATTAAATCGTAATGAAAATGTAGAATAGATGCTTAGATGTTGTTTCAATAATTCAGATTTATTTAACCCTAGTTTGCTCTTGGGGATGTTTTCATCCGCTATGAAATGATTTTGATTCTTAGTTTGGCTCAGCAAGTGGAAAGATTTGGGTGACCAATCTTATTCTGACAAATATTTTGGGAGAATACTTTAAAAATGTTCAAAAACTTAAAAATACACTCTGCGCAACTTTTCAATGTGTTAGTGGCTGTTTTGCCCAATTGATTTCCAATATAACTACATTTATTCATTTGCAAAGCCATGACACCATATAATCATGCATTGTTGATTGTTTGTGGTTTTCCCTGTCAAAAAAAGGTAAAATTTTTCATTTTTACTGTTCATCATCAGTTGCTGTTCAAAAAACCTTCTGGTTTTTATATAGACTTTAGTGTTTGTGTTTGTGAGAGAGAGATCTTTGGGCACTTATGATATGTCTGAGAAAATCAAAATAAGCTCAGTTCTCAGAGCATAGTAAGCATAGTAACCATTTATGCACACACTATAATTTGCTATTATACTCCATAGAACTCAATATTAAAGACAAAAACGTTTTGCACAGGCATATCTGAAGGATTAATGTTGCCAAATGATGTTTAACAGAATAAACCACCAACAATCAAGATTGCATTATTATGTGGTGTCAAGGCTTTGCAATGAATAAATGTGTTTATAATGGAAGTCAGTGGGGCAAAAACAGCCACCAACATAACGAAAGGGTTGTACATATGAACAATACATAAGGGGTAAATCAACAACTTTCAAAAAACATTCACGATTTCAAAATTGTTGCAATATATTTTTCATTATTCTTTCATTCATTCATTTTCTTTTTGGCTTAGACCCTTTATTAATCAGAGGTCGCCACAGCGGAATGAACCGCCAACTTATCCAGCATATGTTTTACATATTGGATGCCCTTCCAGCTGCAACCCATCACTGGGAAACATCCATACACACATTGACACACATACACATATCAGCGACCTTCATGCTGTGAGGCAATGGTGCTACCCACTGCGCCACCGTGACACAATTTTTTCCATTATATTACACAGTTTTCTTTATGTAGATTATTTGCATAAGTTGAAAAGAAGCTGATGCAATGCACCTCAACCATAGCTCAACTTTTGTCTTCACAGAGCTATGGAGCTGGGCAGAGAGTGTTTAAGCTTATGGGGGTAGGTGATTTTTATTTATTTATTTTATTTTTTTTGTGATGGCGATCTATTTAAAGATTAATAAAGTACATATGCATTTACTTTTTTTCTGTCATTCAATCAGCTATGATCGTGTCGATGAAATTATCTGGGTGAAAACTAACCAGTTGCAGAGAATCATCCGTACTGGAAGGACTGGACATTGGCTGAATCATGGAAAAGAGCATTGTTTGGTACGTGTGAGGACTTGCATATTAACACATTTACAAATATACAAACATTTGTGATCCAACAGATTAAGTATTTTGAGAAAAGACATCTTGCGCTCATAAAGGATGCATTTATGCGAAGGCACAGTGAAGATACCATAATATTGTGAAATAATATTATTATAAAATTATTGTTTTAATGTATTATATGTAGTTTATTTTGTGCTGACAAAGTTGAAATGTGAGCATCCCTACTCCAGTCAGTGTCGTGATTCTTCAGAAATCTTTCAAATGTGTTGATTTTCATTAGAAACTTTTACTATCATGTTTAAAAATGGTTGCGCTTCTTATTTTTGAGAAATCATTTGTGGAATTTTTGATGAATGTAAGGTTCCAAAGCAGAGCATTCTTTACAACGGAGTGCTTTCCGCGACCATGTTAAATTTCTTAACTAGCAATTTTGGTTAATTAAATGGACCCTTGCTGAAATAATTTCTTTAAATTTTAATTTAAAAATTTATAAGAATAGTTCATTATATAATTTTGGAGGACATTGCAAAAAATATGCATTATCAGATTCCCTATTTCATGATGCAGTTTTTTTCTGTTTATTTACTGTTGGGATTATATCATGGGATGTTGATCTGCTCTGTCAACTTTTGATGATGAAAATTCAGTTGTGATCAATGTGACTATTACTAAAGTATTAGTTGGTTTCAAACAATATATTGTGTAATAAATAATACAGAGAGAAATAATTTTGTAAAATGTATTGGCATTTTATTACCAGGTTTTTGTATCATAATTTACAACACCAACACAGACAATATACCACATCAATTTACTTAAAATGTCAATAAAACGGTGGAATAATCAAGATCCCACAATGCAATTGAAAACTATAAATAAATAAAAATAAAATAACTTTTTAATTAATTTGCAGATATTTTTAACAGCGTATTCAGACCGACAATTAATTTCTGGAATACTTATTTTTAGATTTGTGTGATGACAATGACAGAATGAAATATGCATTAAGTTCAAAGTATTCTTTGGTTAGCATACTTTGTATGCTGGGATATGCAATTTAAAGACATTAAACATTTCGGTGTAAAACGTATAAACTTAAGTGGATAAAATTGTTCAGTATTATTACTGATGTTACGTTTATTCATAAGTTGGTACAACATATCACAGTTTTGTTTTTAAGGAATTATGCATACTTTATAATACATTAAGAAAACCAATTTAACGCATTATAAATACAGGCTTCATTGAAAATGTTACAAACAAGTGCACAGGATACAAGTCTTTTTGTGAAAGTGTCAAGCTCCTGTGTTATTAAATAGAGTATGCTTTGAAAAGCTTGCACTCGGCTTCAAAAATGAATACTTTGGGCTTTTTGTCCTCTCTCTCTTTATCTCTTCATCTCTGTTTGTTCTATCAGGTTGGAGTGAAAGGAAACCCACAAGGATTTAATCGAGGCCTTGACTGTGATGTTATAGTGGCAGAGGTCAGTCTTAACCATTATCACTACATAAAAGCGATAGTGATGACATTAAAATTCTTAATGATCAGGGCGGTAAATGATCCATAACATCTGTTATCTGTTCACACACAAGGTCCGCTCTACTAGCCATAAACCAGATGAGATCTACGGAATGATTGAGCGTCTGTCACCAGGCACACGAAAGATTGAATTGTTTGGTAGACCACACAATGTACAGCCCAACTGGTGAGTCAGACATTCACTTCATATACTGATCATTTACAAGCCAGTCAGTCGTGTGTTATATTTCTTGTTTTGTGTGTTTCAGGGTAACCCTTGGTAATCAGCTGGACGGCATTCACCTTTTAGATCCTGAGGTTGTTGCTCGTTTTAAGAAACGCTACCCCGATGGAGTCATTTCTAAGCCTAAAAACATGTAAGAACTGGGCTAGTGGAAGAATATACAGCTGTTGGTTAAACTCAAGACTTACTGATGCTTTCTAATTACTTTTGTACTGCATTTCTTTTTGTAATAAAACTGATGAAACACATTTTTAGCTGTTTCTGCTGCATGCAGTTTAATTCATAATTTCATCAGTAATTCTAGAAAGGCAGCCTTTCTATTAGAACTGTAGCTGTGTCTCATTTCAGAGGCTGCATCTTCCAAAGGATGCATTCAAAGGGTGCTGCGTCATCAAAGACCATCTCATTTCAAATAGTTCGAAGGCTCCTTCAAATGTAATGTAATGTAATGTAATGTAATGTGTATTTATATAGCGCATTTATTGTGTGTGGCCATACACCCAAAGCACTTCACAATCATGACCCCCTGGTGTGGTCTCTCCACACCACCACCAGTGTGCAGCATCCACTTGGATGATGCAACTGCAGCCACAGTTCAATGACGCCAGTGCACTCACCACACACCAGCTATTGGTGGAGAGGAGAGATAGTTATACAGTCAATTTAGTGGATGGTGATGATTGGGAGGCCATGATGGTTAAAGGTCGAGAGGGAATTTGGCCAGGACACCGGTTACCGGTTACACCCCTAGTCTTTACGAGAAGTGCCATGGGATTTTTAACGACCACAGAGAGTCACGACCTCGGTTTAACGTCTCATCCGAAAGATGGTGCCCACTGACAGTATAGTGTCCCCTTCATTTATACTGGGGCATTAGGACTCACACAAACCGCAGGTTGAGCGCCTCTGCTGGTCTCACTAACACCACTTCTAACAGCAACCTAGTTTTCCCATGTGGTCTCCCATCCAGGTACTGACCAGGCTCAGCCCTGCTTAGCTTAGTCTTAGGCTGCGGGGTGATATGGCTGTGGCATTTATGTTCCCATTTAATGAAGAATACAACTGGTGGATCCTTTGCACCCTGGAACATACTAAGATTCATTGCGCACTGATAATGGCAGGACTTTTAAAAAAAAAGAAATCTCTGGATGAAATGTATGAATTAGGTTTTATTTTACTTGGGTATCTAAACGCGTTGAAAAAATAAAAGAGTATGACGTGAAGTTATATATAGTTTATGTTTTTATGTGTACATGTTTGGATCAAAGGAAATATATTTACAGCTTTTGTAAACCTTGCTTTGCCTTCAGATCGCTTGAAATAAGTTTTAAAAATCACTTTGAGAAAAAGACATTAGGAATTTTATTACCACTGTTACGGTAGCCACGTGCTGAGACCTGTTCTCTGTAGGCTAGATTGTCTCATTTCAAAACACTCTGTTCGTCCTGTGTGGACTTCAAAGGACTCAGTTTTGAAGTCTGAATTCTTCGGAGGATGAAATTGAGACACAGCTAGTATGAAAACACAGTTGTTTCTTTTTGAAAAAGATTTATTGTTTTATGATAATCAGTGAAAGCAAAAATACATGTGCAATTTGATTCTATTTGTATTTAGTTCACTGTTTTAAATGATTACAAGTATTTTTTTATTTATAATTTTTTTAGAAAATTGCACCTTTTATACAAAACATACAAAAAATATCTTCTCTTTCATAGTAATTATGACTTAAGGTGTAACAGTGTAAGCTGTTTTTTTTAGGGTTGGGTTTAATATCTAAACAAACATACAAATATTAATACATGTGCAAAGACCGTCAAATCCATGATATTAGCATGTAAAACAGAAGCAATGAGTGGATCATGAGAAACATCTTCATTTATGTGACCCATTTTAAACATGCAATAGAAAGTAGAAAAAAAAAGATTTCAATCATCTTCATATCAGTATACTTGCATGTCAGATTTAAGTCCAAAAAAATGTTTTTAAAAACGTATACACTAACGGTCAAAAGTGTGGGGTCAGTAGGATTTTTTAATGTTTTAAAATAAGCTTATCTTGCTCACCAAGGCTGCATTTATTTAATTAAAAATACAGCACAGTATGTACAATTGAGCGTTATTGCACTGTAAAATAACTGTTCAAAAGTAGTTTATCAGTTAATTTAATCATTTATTTCAGTGATTTTAAAGATGAATTTTCAGCTTCATTACTCCAGTCTTCAGAGTCACACGATCCTTCAGAAATCATGCTAATGTTAATTATTGTTGTTATGAGTATTATTATTATTATTATTAGTTGTAATAGTAATAAAAGCAATAATGACTGAAGTAATAATCTCATTTGAAGCAACAGCCACAATATTTTTACATTTAATAAATGCTGCCTTGATGAACAGAATCATTTTCTTTAAAAGAAAAAAAAAACTGACCCCAAACTTTTGACCGGTAGTGTATATTCTGAAAACCTATGAATAAATGCATTTTTGAACAGTGATTTTCTTCTTTGAGATTCTATACTGAGCTGTGCATGCTGTTAATGGGTTTCAATATAATTTGTTGGGTCAAGAAAATGGCACTCGCTTAAAAAGCGAACAAAAAGCCACACTGTAAACCCCAATATGTTAAGGTAACCCAAACCATTTGAGCAAACCGATTGCAACAAACTATTTAAGTTCAAAAACTTATTCTAATGACTACTGTGAACTTAATCCAGTTGAGTAAATGAAGCAATTTGAGCACAGTGAATTCCAACAAATGAAGAGAACTCAAACCAGCTGAGTACTGTAAAAACCTAACAAGTTAAGGCAACTCAAACCGTTAGAGGAAACCGATTGCTACAAATCATTTGAGTAAAAAAACTAATCTATATGTGTGCTGTGGACTTCATTTAAGTTAAAGGTATTTAATTAACTCATTACCTTCAACACTGAGTTGAATGTGTATGAGTAGAATTAACTTTCTGTAAATTTTGAGTTAATTACACTCATTTCATTTGATAAAGTTGACTGTTGGGTTTTACAGTGTATAGTAACCTGCGTTCTGTGACAGAAACATATCAGCATTGAGTTTCACAAGTGAAATAATGGGTAAACCACTGAACAAATGCATATCTGGCTCAAAACTGGCTTAATTGTGAGTGTGTACTCAGAAAAGCAACCAGAAGTGTCCTCATCTGCAGGCTAGAAAAAAAGCACTTGATGGTGATCATGTAAACATCTCTCAATTCTCTCAACATCAAGAGTGTTTAGCGAACTCCTCTTTCACCCAACAGCACTGAGCTGTGTTATCGTGTTAGAGAAATTCAAACACTCATTGTGACTGCTCATACAGCTGACCCTCATGAGTGTTCACGCAAGAAGAGGCACGCTTCCCCTGTGCTTGGCTCATGATCCTCCAGTTTCCCTCAAATGCTCTCCAGATGGGATTGAAGCTGGATGGCGGCTGTATGTAGGAAGTCTATTTTTAAGGATTCTCCAAACACCGCTTGCATGGTAAAGTTAGTATGTGGCGTCCACTGCATTGATGTTGCTGTCCATCTGGTGCCGCAGTGAGAGCCGGGCTTTGTGGGAGAAATAGGCTTGTGGACAGCTGATGCCGCTGCTGCTGTCCCCTTCACTGCCCCAGGACGTGGTGGAGCACAGACGGGGCTTCAGCTCTTCACTCACTACAGCTGAACACACAGGTAGGAAAGAGCATAATGTAATTAGATTATTTTGAAAATTATATATACTACCGGTCAAAGTTTTTTTGGTCAGTAGGATTTTCAAATGTTTTAAAATAAGCTTCTCCTGCTCACCAAGGCTGCATTTATTTAATTAATTCAGTACAAATTGTGAAATGTTATTGCAGTATAAAATAACTGTTCAAAAGTAGTTTATCATTTAATTTATTCCAGTTATTTTATAGATGAATTTTCAGCTCCATTACTCCATAGTCACATGAGCCTTCAGAAATCACTCTAATATTAATTATCATCATCATTATTGTTATTATTATTATTATTATTATTAATGATAATAGTAATAAAAGCAATAATGACTGGGGCAATAATTTCTTATGAAACTACATACAAAAAGAAAGCAATTATTAATTTTTTTTGTGAATATTTAACAATTAAAAAAAATAATTTTAAAAATGCCGCCTCGATGAACAGAATCATTTTCCTTCAAAAAACAAAGCAAAACAAAAAAACTGACCCCAAACTTTTGACCAGCAGCGGATAATAATGACAAAAGTTGATATTTTTGTTATTTTACAGGAATCTCTTATAGAAAGTTCAAGCAGACATTTTGTAACAATTTGTCTTAATTGTCACGTGAATTTTTTTTCCAACACCCTCTTTGAATAAAATTGTTAGTTTAATTTTCATAATAGCATCATTGTTGAGTAAAATAGACTTTAAAACACCAAAAATGTTCATCAATCAAATATATAATGAAAAAAAAATGTAATATAACATATGCAATGTATTTAGAAATATTTACACCCTTTTGTTTTACTTAAAATAAAATGATAATGCATAAAATGTATCGTATTTAATAGAGAGTGGGGGATCATTATTAGTAATGAAACCGATTCGGTACTATATAAAACAGCAATGCCACATAAAAGGTCATTGTTATGACTGCTTGAGTTTTCATGTCAAATATAAATTGGCCAGGTTCTGTTTTTTTAGATTTATCTAAACACCTTTCTATTATATAATTTGATAACATTTAGTATAAAACATGTCTCACCAGTCTCAGGAGGGCACTGTCTTTTGCACCTCTCCTTGCAGCGTCTGTAGAACGGAAAGCACTGGAGCATCTTTACACCCATATCAGCAGAGGGCGCTAAAAGACAAGAGAAACGCCTGTTAGACGGAGATATATCCAGCTGCAGGGCCGCAGAACCACACACGTTTCAGGCTCACACACAATCTAGCGCACACAATCTAGGCAAACCATATATGGTAACTAACTAACTCCTTAGGAGCATTATCGCCACCTACTGTATTTCACAAATATGGCCCGTGCTGACTTTATTCACGTATTCACATTCACAAAGAAAACATAACAGACCGTCTAATTGTAGGATTAAGTATAAATTAATTCAGGATCTTGATATTGTCGTACTTGGTTAAAATGTGTCACATTAAAATGAATTAAATAGTTAATTTAATATAGTTATAAACTGATTACTGATTTAAACTAC
>CAIGQQ010037820.1:6539565-6553570 GCA_903798035.1 Danio albolineatus
TATATATATATATATATATATATATATAATTTTTATTATTATTAACACTTAGTTTGTTTGTATTGATAAATTTGTTGCAAATATAATTACCACAAATTACCAGTACTTTATGGTTTAAAAACAATATATTACTATAATATAGTATTTAATGTGGGAAATCATTAATAAAAAAGTTATTAGAAAATTAAGCAAATAAATACTATTCAATCGCTTGAGTAAAATATAGTGTTTTACATTTATTACATGTAAAAAGATTTATTTTAACATATAAGGATGAATTATTGCCTATACATATTAACTTGCTATTATCTCCTTCATTACAAATGAATCCATTATATAAATTAAACATGTCCAATTTAGATTGTTTAGCAAGGCCAGCAAACGAGTATCTGATATATTGACTCTGTCAGATTAATAATGACTGATCATCTATGATGACTGATATAAAACTGTTCAGTCTGTTATATTGAATGGCGATCGGAAACAATGCTCCCCATTCACCCGTCTTGATCACAATATTTGTGAAACAGTAAACACTATTGTTTATTGTGTACAATATTTATTAACAATATATAAAAATATATTGATGACGATGTCCGAGAAGACGTTAATAACATTAACATCCGTCGTAACCATATATGGTTTGCCTAGATTGTGTGCGCTAGATTGTGTGTGAGCCTGAAACGTGTGTGGTTCTGCGGGCCTGCAGCTGGATATTATTGGTTAGACGAGCAGACTCTGGACCTGTTCTACAATCTGTGGTCTGGGCGGAAGTATCGATTTTTCGCTTCTGGTGCTGGTCATGAAGGTAAACCCGAAAAGCTGTTTATGAAACTTAATAGTTCGCCCTAAATTTCCAAGCAACGCAGGATTTCGTGGTGTACTGTGTTTTGTCAGGTGTGCATGTGTGTAGTCTTGGCATTCATCATGTTGTGAGAACCAAATGCACTTGTGGGTACATTTTTGGGTCCCCATGAGGGGAAGATCTCAAAAATAAAAACGGAACTAAGTATTTTAGAAAATGTAAAACTGCAGAATCTTTCATGTGAGATTTTTAAGTGTATAGTTGGAGTATACACCCTGTACAATACTAAAAATCATCATAAACCATGGAAACCCAAGTGTGCGCGTGTTTATGCAGACCTCTGCTCTGCTGTCTAATCCCATACAGCGACGTCAGTGGAGAGACTGAACGGAGTCATCCGATCTAATAAATCCTTGATAGGCTTTTACACACCAGGTCAAGTTCCATGATGTAGAAGGCCGGTTTTGCCATGCTAGCCTTATTTGCCAATGCACCTGGCTGCTAAATCAATTTTCACAGTGGCTGCTCAGCTTATTAATCATAATTCGCTTATAAACTTGTTCTAGGTGATTCATGCCCTGCAGCTGTTAAATATGATGTGCTCACTAAGTGTAGTCAATGACTCGTCATTATATTATCTGAAGTCTAGCAAGAAGACAAAGACAAAAAAGAAGAAGAAAACAATGTAGTTTCTTTGGAATTGTGTATGCATGTGTATCTGAGTGGCCAATGTTTCTCTTATCAGTTTTTTGCTGGCCTTTGGTTTGTAGTATGCAGGGTTAATGATTAATTCTTAATGACTTGGCTTATACACTGTTCATCCAGCCTGCCCCAGAAACTAATGTGATATTTATTGCATGTATATTCTTGGTTGCCAGTTTGCACATTAATAAAAAACATGGAGAAAGGGATGTGGGATCACACACTTGCGTCATAGCTCATGAGATCATTGGCAGACTTGCAATGCAAGGCATAATGTTAAAAACAAAACAAAAATTGGGACATGCCGTGTGGATGGCCCTTACATGTCTTGCATAGAAACACACACATATTGATTTCCAGCAGAACTTGAATCACAGAACCATGTCGCCACACGCCACAGATATATAGAAGTTTACTTTCATAGATAAAACTCGTTCCACACCCTTTTCACTTCTGTGGTGAATCATAAATCAGAGGAATTTGGGTCATATTTTTCTTAGCTTGCTTAACTTGGCTGCATGTGAAGACAGATCATGCATAATTTGTATTATTAATTAAGAAAGAAAAACAAAAGTACTGCTGATGTTTGAGAAGATGATGAAATATGATCTGTAAATAAATGCCATTGACTTTTGAGAATTGTGGAAGTGTCTGAACTGCTCATTATTGCACATACAGCACAAATATGTCTGCTTTTCTGTTTAAAAAAATGCATAACGTACCATTTTAACATTTCAGTCAGGCAATCCATCTCATGAACACTTTATGACAGTAATTGTGAAACAATCACTACTTTTTATACACATATACACTTAACAACATTCTTTACATGCCAACTTGCACATAACAGCTGCACATATAGCGTTGTGTATAGTAATATGCCTGTACATGCACTCGTCATTTTGTTTATTTTTGCAGTCACTACTTACTTCTACTGTTATAGTATATTTATTATCTTTTTTTGTCCTGTCTCTGTAATTCTGTTGCACTGTAGAAGCCTCTGTCACAAAAACAAATTCCTCGTATGTGTGAGCATGCCTGGCAATAAAGCTCTTTCTGATTCTGATTTGAATACTGTAGATAAAATAATTTCTTCTGCAGATGGTTTCGATCTTTCATTGCATCAGAGCACAAGACCCTTCAAGCTTTTGTGGAGAACATTCTGTCCAAAACATTTTTTACTGAAATGTTTTTCTTATTAGCTTTCCCTTGGTTCTAGTAAATGCCCACACCCATGTGAGCTTTCCATCAACTCTTGTGCCAGTCATATGCTGTACATTTATCTGTATCGTCTCTCTTTCTCTCTCTGTTCTCTATTCAGTCATTTTCATAACTCAAACAACATGTAAAGAGGAATTTTAGGATTTTATTTTTTTTGTGTGTGTGTGTGTGTTTCAGTTTTTGGCTAAACGTATATGAAACTCCAGAAAAAAGTGGGTGAGGAGCAGGTCCGGATTAACCAATGGGCATTATGGGCACAGGCCCAGGGGCCCTTGCGCACTTGGGGCCTCTGTGAGGGGGGTAAATGCTGATTTTGGAGTGTCTATTTTGGCTAAGCGCAAATAGAGCACCTCGTTGGAATAAGATTTTTGAGCGATTTTTCCACCTATCATTGTTTGATTGAAGGAAACAAAACTAAAAAGCGCAACCAAGAGATTGGAAATACATTTATTTTTAAAAGAAGGGAAATATTGTTGTTTAAAAATGAAAATGTGATATAAAGTGGCATGTCGATATTTAGTAAGGTTTAGCCTATTTCATATGTGTATAAACAGTTATTTTGAACATTCTCTAAACAGTTATTTTCCACCTGGTGTTATATGTTAGCAACATCTTAATATAACTAATTTATATTTACAATGAATTCCCTTTAAAATATGTATTTTCAGCGAACTTGATCAAGTATACTAAAAACCATTAAATAAACCTGTGCTTTAAATGCTTTAAAAATGAGTAAAATCTTTGTAGATATATATATATTTTTAAAAATGCGGGCAATACATTAAAGATTCATTTTATTAAGAAATAAATGCATGCTGGGTAGGGGGCTCTACAAGACAATGTGCCCAGGGGCCTTTGAGTTCTTCGGGCCTGGTGAGGAGGCATAAGAATTGAGAAAACTCTGCCTTTCCTCTTTGTTCTTATTTTTAAAAATCAACCTTGCCTTCAGTCTGAGAAGTTACGTAAGAGGTGTACGATTTTAAGTTGTTTGCTATAGTGACGCGGACAAACACCACAAAGCAAGCTCTTGTAGTCACAAACACATACAAACACATCCTTATAGGGTGTTTAACCTAGACTGGTGACCTAGCATGATTGCTTGCTCCATGTCATTTACTAAACATTGTGAGCTCTGTGTTTTTTGAATCTGTATGTCTGTGTTTTGTCTCTTATAAGTTAAGTATACTCTGGAGGACTGCTGCTTAGCTGAGTAATCTATAGTTACGACACTTCCCTTCACCTCCTACATCTTAGCCTCTTTTCTCAGAATAAGACTCAGATTATGCATATATTCACTTCCACACCCTCGAAAATAAACCAAGGCTGTCAGTCTCATCTCTTGTGTACTGAAAGCAATGCATTTTTTAAATTGCAAAGTATGCTTGGAATTGCATGGGATTCCAGAGGTTTGAATGCCTTTCCTCTCGTTTCAACCGCACGTCTTTCTTTCAGCAGCCTTGTGCATGCTTTAAAGTCATCATGAAACTTCTTCCTCATGCAATGACAATTCTTCTCTCATGACATTTTTACTTAGACAAAATGGCATTTACACCTGTAGCAAACGACAACAATCCCAAAGGATAAAAGCAAGCCATGCCTTATGTTTTAATGTTCACGAAGCAATTTCAATTGGGTATATGTCATGATGGAAAAGTAGGAATATTCCAGCTTCTGTTTTATGCAGATTTAGTTGGAGGAGATGAGAGCTTTGTTCCATCCCTATGCCCTAATCCCTTCAAAATGTTTCTTCTCCAGAGTGAGAACTAAAACTGCACTCAGCCTCACAAATGTAGGGAACAAATAAAATGTCCATTGTTTGTAGCCTTCAGAATCTGAAGGGCTCTTTGAAGTGGACAGTTTTGAGCATGTGTGCCCTTCAGAGGTGGATTTTTTCCCCATTTAAATTGCAATGATGGATAGCCTGTGAATACACACTTATTTACATTCACGTTACAGACATACACTATACTGCAATTATTAGGGATAATTTATTTTCTAAAACAAGCTTTGAGCGTTAATATGATCTATTTTCAGTTTGTTTGTATTAGTATCTATATAACAACAATGTTCTTTTGTAACCTAAATCTGATTTTACATAAGACACTGCTGGCTTGTTTCAGTCTATAAATAATAAAAACCATATTTAGGCTTTTGAGGCTTTCTTGAATGTAACATTACCCAGATTAAAGAGTACATTATTTGTGTGGGGATTGTTTGAAATCATGTTTATTATTATTATTATTATTGTTATTATTATTATTTTGATTAGGCCTCCAACCCCCCACGTGCCCGTATGCCTGCGCGCGCTCACGCGCTTTCCCATTGAGGCTTGTTCTGTGCGGATGTGCAGTACGTGACGTTCTGGCGCGCGGTGGTCCACTTGGGCTACAAGGGAGAGGGGGGCAGGACTGTGTACAAGCAAATGCGTTTAAATGATTAATCATGGAAGGATGTTTACAGACTCTATTTTCTGTATGTATCAGAGATATTTGTGGTCCAGACGCCTCGTTCGCGGAAAAGTACGTTACATAAAACCTTAAGGGTAGAGATCAGCCTGAATTCAGAAGAAAGGTAAATCTCTTTACACCAAAAGAGAAAGAGCCTACCCGAGCAGCTGAGCTTAACACCTTTATTGCTGTTAAGCACTGCCAAGTGATGAACTAAGGAGCAAATATTACTGAAGATTATGATCGTTGATAAAGTGTATGTGGATTGATTTATTGCTGTAATTTAATGCATATTGGATTATTGCATTTTGATTTATTGCATTTACACCCTTGGGGTTGCCTAAACAAAATATCAGATTGAAAACATTTCAATCATTGTTATTGAGGTAGCCTATATTTTGTATCCTAGAAATAATCGCAAGATATGAACAGAAAATGCTTCTACGCAAACAAAACAAAAACTGCTACATATATTACATACAATGTCGCAAAACCAGTTTGTATGCTTTGCTTCATAAGAAGCTCACATTGTTAGATAGATAGATAGATAGATAGATAGATAGATAGATAGATAGATAGATAGATAGATAGATAGATAGATAGATAGATAGATAGATAGATAGATGAACAACTGTTTTGCAGTGAAATTTGTTTAGAACATATATTTAATATAAACGTTCACATGAACAATATTAAATGAACATTTTACTGATGCGTTTTTGTCATAGGCTGTATGTTTTTACATGGTTTTCCTTTTAACAAGAACAATTGAAACACAGCCACCGCTAGTTGAACATTATTGACTGACACTCCCACCTTGACACACCTCCAGTGCGTTTTAAAAAAAATGCTATTGTGAATTGTCTATAATTTACTTTAAAATGTGCACACGCTAATTAAGTGTGTACTAATACAAATATAAAACATTATTAAGATGAACCTATATGCTAATTAGATTGCATACTCACCGGTTGTTCTCTTGAGACGCGCGTACTTTGGCACTGTATAGCGCAGAGGATCTTCTTCAAATTTCTCCAAGTGTCCTGCAAGAGATGAAACTCGCCGACAGTTCACTAGTGATGCAGAGACGCGTTCAGCAATGACAAGATGGAAAAGCTTCAGGTCCGTAGCGCAAGGACGTTCGGCTTTAAATAGCTTATCTGAGCAGCACGCCCTCTTTCTCACCCTCCTCCTCCTCCTCTTTTACACATGAGCTGCCAGTGTGTTCAATAAAGTATGAGGACGACATTCTCACTATTCGTATTCATAAAAAAGTAAGGCGATAGATTTTCCCTTTTATGTAATTGAATAACTGAGACGGAAAGTGTTCTTGCAGACTACCAATATCAAATGTATTTTTATGTACGACTACAACGTGAATGATTAATTTAATCAGCGGGCTATGAGAGAAATGATTGAACACCCAAATTGTAGATGGGATTATAGCTCTCTTTGTATAAACGCGTCGCGTGCTGTTAGATTAGAAACACTTCACACTTTAGCATTCATACATTTGTACCAGAATCATTTGTGTGCATGTCCGTGTTTGTGTCTACTTGAAATTTTAGGATATTTACACACAAGACCCTGATGTTTTAGAGGGGTAGTTCACCCAATATTAAAATGTAATCACCATCTACACTCTCTCTGTTAGTTCTGTTATTGTGAAGAAAGCTGGATAATCAATATGGAAGTCAGTGGTTTCCAGTTTTCTTTACAATACCTTCTTTTGTGTTCAGCAGAAAAAAAGTGGTTTGGAACATGTGCACAGAAAAAAATCCAGTGTTAAATATACAGTGTGATATTTTTTTTTTGTGTGTGTGTGTGTGTGTGTGTGTGTGTGTGTGTGTGTGTGTGTGTGTTGTTTAGTGTTAAAACCGGAGTACATTTTAATCCACGAGTGTGGAAGAATGTATATTTAAGAGGTTTTTTTTCAGTGTGTAACTTTTACCCCAATATGCAGTGTATTTCCCACTAGTGAAGTTTTGACTCGAACCGGTTCTTTCAGACTAGCCGCGATCAAACCAGTATGTTTTATGAGTCTTGATGATATAATAAATTATAAGATATACTAAATTAATTCTCATCAGAAGCAGTGTACTATCTGCACTCATTAGCTTACATCCGTAATCCATTTAGATTTATTTGTTATTCAATTAAGTGAGTAATGTACAAGTGTAATATACTAACACTTTGAAGGGTAACACAAACTCCAGTTTGATGTCAGAATAAACTCTTACTGTGTTAAAATGAACTCTGTGAGTAATGTACAAATTTCACACATTTGAAAGTGTTATTTTAACTCCAAAATGGAGGGAGTCATATGTACACCCAAGGAGTGTTAAGTTAAACTCAAATTGAGTTAAATGTACACAGAGTTTTTTGCTGTGTGAATGGCGAGAAATTGATGGCAACATTTTCTGTTTTGGGTAAACAATCCCTTCAATGTTTTGGATTCTTCACATTATTTCACATAATCTTAGTTTTGGTGTTTAATTTTCCTGTATTCTGAGATCGTATCTGTGGGCCATTTTAGTTTGCATAATATAACTACACTTAGGCATTGCGCCAATTGCCACAGGTCCCCATGTGCTGTTTAAATTCAGACCTCCAGCACCAGCTGAACAGTCTAGAGGCAGAATCTGAATAAATGCAAACTTCTTGAGAGTAAAAAAACTATCAAATACAGTTCAGAGAAACACCACTTACACCATCATATTATGAGGAAATGTCTATTTACACCCTTCATATTCGTTTTTATTTCCAGCTAACCGTCCTAACGCTGCTTTCACCAGTGGAAATTTACAGAGGCAAATACCAAAGAGCAAAGAGATTAGAATTCAGAACAGCAAACCCGCTCCACAGTCTGGGTTGAAGGCCAAGGCCCCCCATTGCTGCTAATTAGTATTGTGTGACTTACTAGCAATAGTGTTTGCCACTGACCAGAGAGCAGTCTAAAGTTTGTCCCAGTCCAGAGCCTCCGATACTGAAGGCTGATTTAGGAACAGCGGTAAATGGATGAATAAGCCCTGAGATGTTCTTTGAATTCCCATTGTGTAAAAGCATCCATTTGGGACAGCAGGAAATAGTTTTATTAGTTGTGGGGGGATTTCTCTCCAGTTCATTTGCTGAGGTCTGATGTGCTCTCAGAACTCAAACCCTTCATATCCAGTTTATGAAACAAGCAATTAAAAAAAGTCACCTCCAATTTTTGAATGAAGCCAGTTCAAAGCTTTCATTTTCATCTTTCTCTCTCTCTCTCTCTCTCTCCCTCCTCGTCTCACCTGTTTCTCCTGTTTTGCTTGTATCTCTGTTTTTTTTTTTTAAAGATTTTGACATCTACTGTAGGAAAGTGGATGAATTTTGCTGTTTGTAACTGGAGCACATTCAGCAAGTGACACACATAAGGAAAGAGTGAATTGTAGCACCATGTCGGAAAGATTTTGATGAGCAGAAATGCTCTTCTTTCATTTTATTTGATTTAGTATGTATTAGGTCTGCACAATATATGTATATTGCAATGTGCCCAGCCGCAAAAATTACATCGCAGGATTTACAATGTCGAGTCTGGATTATAGTTGTAGCTATACAATATACAGGATTTTTAGAGTCACTGAGATTAACCATAAAAAAAGTGAAGGTTAATCATTTGTATGTGTTTTTTAGACCTGTGACGAAGCATTTCAAGAGAGTTTAAAACATTTGGGCACAAGACATTTTGAGTTTTGAAGGCGGAACAAAGATTAATTGCATTTAATTATTTATTATTTTATTGAAGATGATATAGTGTTAGTTTACATTTACAAAAAATATGTTTCTTAGAATTTTTTTGGCATCGTGTCCAAATATCTGCATTTCAAACCTAAAACAAGATCATGCTGCTTACCCCACTTTATTATTTAGCTTGTTTTAAGGAAAATCTCACTTCATTTTGACATGTTATATCTGAAAGTGAATATATATATTTGGAGTATAGAAACAAGGCAACTGTAAGTAATTTGCATTGTGATAACTTAATTTCTGTACCTAAATGCTTGATAGACTCCCTAGAAAAAGTCAAATAGAGAATTCAAACCATCTGGTGAAACTGTATTCATATCGCAATATTTATCACAAAAAGTTGAAACAAAGCAATGTGAGATTTTCTAATACCGTGCAGCCCTATGTATAATATCCAGATAAATACATTCAGACCAGACTGTATGGTGTCAACAAATGGTGTCTTTCCCCTTTTTAAAAGCAAATCCCTTTATAAGTCGACCTTTTTGTTCAGTTTAGTTTAAAACCTATTAAAAGTCAAGTGCTTTATGCATTCTAAACCCTCTATGAATGTTTGTCAAGTGTATTTAATGGGATCATGGGATTGGATACCTCATGTAGAGTAAATCTTTGGCCCTCAGTCCGCAATGAAATGCCGTTGTTGAGGTCAGATATCACAAACCAAGAATAGAAACTGCGCAAACTATCACAGCAGTGAGATGACACAAAGAAACACCCTGTTTATGCAAACGAAATATTAAATACAGCTTTTGACATATTTGCATTCTTATTAGATTCATAGTTGAAAAGGATGAGAAATGTTATACATATATAATGTAATAATGTACTTTGAAAGGATTTGTGCTATTGAGCTTGTGGTGTTGTACACAACACTGTGCTAGATCATTTCTACCTTTGGGTAAAATTTGGGTGAAATCTTAAAAACTAGGTTGTATTAATATTTTTTTATTTAAATTACAACCCACCTAAAAGTAACATAATCTAAAAGTAGACTTTGTTTAATACAAATCTACCCAAATATGTGTTGAAATACCCAGCATTTTTCTAGAGTGAAGTTGTTGAGAACAACAATCTACTGAAGATGCCAAAACACTCCCCTTGTCCAAGAAAATCCAAGAAAACAAGAATACACTCACACGATCTTAAATACTGTGAAATCATGACCTAAGCTTGAAGCTTGACACACACACTGCTGTGTACATTGTGAGTTTTTAAAAATTGGGTTAAATGTGTGATTTTTTTTTTCCTACAAAGGTGTGTAAATTGACATTGAAATTAATTGTGTTTTCAGTTCAGACAAGTAGCTGAAAATAATACTTACTTATGCCATGACGTAAAGAAATAGTTTACCCAAAAATGAAATTTACTCACCCTCAAGTGGTTATAAACCTTAATATTGTGCTGAACACAAAAGAAGATATTTTAAAGAAAGCTTAAAACCTGTTGCCATTTGCATACAAGGAAAATCAAATGCCATGGATGTCAGTGGTTACAAGTTTTCAGCTTCCTTTAAAATATTTTCTTTTGTGTTAAACAGAAGAAAGGAAGTCCAACAGGTTTGGAACAAGTCAAGGGTGAGGAAATGCTTACAGAATTTTCAGTTTTGAGTGAACTATGCCTTTAAGCAGAATCACATTGATGATTACATCTGTGAGGGGAGTAAATAAATAAAGTTTATTGCAAAACAGTACATTTGTGTTGCTTATGACGTTTAGAGATTTAAAATACACACTGGACAAATATGAATCTTTCAACCTATATGACTTCAGGTGTTTTGTCATTTTCCTCAAGTGTGACTCATAGAGGCATTTCATAAAATACTGTCCCATACAGAGGAGCAGCCCTATCATATGTAAACATTCAGGATTCATGTAGTGGTAGAACATGTGTTTAACATAGTTGGATAAAGGATTACGTTATGTACCATTTGACGAATGCATTTTGTTGTTTCACCAGATTCACCGTTTTCTTTAAACGCTTCTTTACAGATGTTTTGTCTCCTCTAACCTGATTTCACCAAGTAGGACATGTTCCTGATTAACATCTGTGCAGATGCTGGAACAACATTCCAAATAGCCAATCAGAATTAGGGGTACATTTACAGTTTATGTTAAGTTTAGGCCTACGGTTAGGTTTATGCACTTCTACAAGATTGTTATCCAACTATTGACCTATTTGGGAATACTTTATAGTTAAGGTTGGGTTTAGGGGTAGGGAACAGGTATGGATTACATTTTCCAACAAAAATGACGTGCAGGATCTACATAAATGTCAATCCAGGATCACTTCATACTTGGCAAAATCATGACGTGCCTTTGTCTCTTGCCTAATTAGTACTGAACATAAAAAGTGGCCTGTTTAATCAGTCATAAGGTGATGTATAGAGATTTTTTGTATTTTTTCAATGTTTCATGGTGTTTCCTTTTTACTTATTTTTGTAGTTTCAAATCCAAGCAACTCTCTCCTGCTTTGTGTGCCACAGAGAGAAGAATAATTACTTACACCTTCAACTACAATAGTTAACAGAGCAGATGTGTCCATATTCAGTGTACACTATAGGAAAGATATCATTCATTCAGTCATTCATACATTCGTTTTCTTGTCGGCTTAGTCCCTTTATTAATCAGGGGTCGCCACAGCAGAATGAACCACCAACTTATCTAGCATATGTTTTATGCAGCGATGCCCTTCCAGCCGCAACCAACACATACACACTCTTTCACATACACGATTTAGATTATTCACTTCATCTGTACCATATGTCTTTGGGCTGTGGGGAAAACCAGAGCACCAAGAGAAAGCCATGAGAACACAGGGAGAACATGCAAACTTCACACAGAAATGCCAACTGACCCAGCCGGGGCTCAAACCAGCGACCTTCTTGCTGTGTGGCGATGGTCCCCTATAGGAAAGATATAGTCCACAATTTAAAATGTTGAAAATGTAAAAAAATAAAAAAATAAAAATAGTTGAAAGAGGAAGGTGTGATTTAGTTTTGCACCTTGTTATTTAGTTATTCACCTTGCTTTGTTATTCATCAAAAAACAGACATATATATGTCATATGAAAGCTGAATAACTAAGTTTTCCGATTATGTATGGTTTGTTAGGATGTCCAAATAGAATGATTGAATGTCCAAATCAAATTCTTAGCAATCCATATTACTTACTAAAAATTAAGTTTTATTATTTTTATGGAGTGAAATTTGCAAAATGGTGGCTCAGTGGTCACCTCTCAGCCAGAAGCTTGCTAGTTCGAGTCACCGCTGGGCCAGTTGTCATTTCTGTGTGTAGTTTGCATGTTCTTCTCGTGTTGACAAGTGTTTCCTCCGGGTGCTTCGGTTTCCCCCACTGCCCAAAGACATGCGAGGTGAAATGGGCAAGCTAAATTGTCCGTAGTGTATGAGTCTGTGTGGGTGTTTCCCAATACTGGGTTGCAACTGGAAGGGCATCTGCTGCATAAAAAAATGCTGAAATAATTGGCGGTTCGTTCCGCTGTGGCGACCTCAGAAATAGAGACTAAGCCGAAAGAAAATGAGTGAATAAATGAAATTTACAAAATGTTTTCATGGAATATTCACTTAATATTTTAAGGATTCTTGTAATGAAATACAAATTGATCATGCAATGTATTTTCGGCTATTGTCACAAATACACCCGTGCAACTGAAGACTGGTTTTGTGGTACAAATAATTTATTATTTGCTCTGCGATTAGTTTTTCAATGAGAAAAACCACCGTAGAAAGCAGAAAATACATAATCCGCCTGTCTGTTGTATTTAATCTGGCACATGTAGTCAGTCACTCTCAGAGGAAGATGAGTGATTTAATGAGTGTTTACTCTCTCACGCCGCAGAGCTTTACTCACATGCTGTTGCTTGGCCCCAGTGCACTGAATATCTGCTCTAGTCCGCTTTTAACCAGTTTTCCCTCCCTGTTCTCATACAAAATACCCCCTTCCCCAAAATTGCCCCCCCCCCCCTCCCCCAATTTTTGTCCCTGTCAACAATCCACCTTCCCTCAACACATTTCCCCTGGGGTGCGTATGAACTCACAAGTAGCTGTCAAATACCTACATACGCACGTTTAGTGTTGTCTGTGATTTTAAACGTAATGAGTCACGTTGAAAAAGACAAGCAGAGGCATGAATCTGTTTATGTGTGCATGAAAAAATTCACAGGGATGGGATTCACACGTCATTAAATATATAAAAATATGTTTGTTGATTTGATAAAGATCTAATAACATTTCTAACCAAATTGTATTAAAAAAATATTGTCAAATATCATTTTTTATTGTATGTTAAAACATTTTAATTGATATTTGGAAGAAATCCCGTCAATAGTTTACAGATTAAGGCAATTAAGTTACTATTATACTTCACTGTTAAGGATTGTTTTCATAAGTTACACAGTATTTAACTGTAATATGATCTAAATTTTACGGTAGGACAGTTATGCTTTACTGTATTTTAAAATTGCATTGTGACAATTACTGTACATTTTGCAGCACAGACATACAGTCGCCTACTGTAAGTATATAGAGCAAAATAAATGGTGCTGTAAATGTAAATACAGTATCTTTGCTGTAAGTGATTTACAGTAAGTTACTGATGAACTGAACTGTATTTTACGGTAGGACAGTTATGCAGTACTGTATTTTAAAATTGCATTGTGACAATTACTGTATATTCTACAGCACAGACATACAATAGGCTACTGTAAGTATATAAAGCAAAATAAATGGTGCTGTAAATGTAAATACAGTATCTTTGCTGTAACTGATTCACAGTAAGTAACTGGCGAACTGAACTGTAATATAAACTGTATTTTACTGTAGGACAGTTATGCAGTACTATATTTTAAAGCTGCATTGTGATAATTACTGTATATTTTGCAGTACAGACATACAATAGCCTACTGTAAGTATATAAAGCTAAATAAAAGATGCTGTAAATGTAATTACAGTATCTTGGCCGTAATTGATTCACAGTAAGTAACTGGCGAACTGAACTGTATTTTACTGTAGGACAGTTATGCAGTACTGTATTTT
>CAIGQQ010037820.1:6553580-6566928 GCA_903798035.1 Danio albolineatus
AGTACAGACATACAATAGCCTACTGTAAGTATATAAGGCAAAATAAATGTTGCTTTAAATGTAAATACAGTATCTTTGCTGTAATTGATTTACAGTAAGTTACTGACGAAGTGCTGCCAGTAAGCTACTGTAGATTCTACAGGAATGTTTTGACAGTGTATAAACAATAAAACAAAAAAACAAAGTGTTCTCTCAATATTTTCCAGCTGCATGATGCATTATCAGACACAAACAAATACAAATCCTCCTTAACGCGTCAGAATTAACAGACTTAGCTATTAAAAACATTTAAACAGAATGCTTAATATAGCTTAGTAAATCTCATAACATCCATTCACATGCTCCATCCAGTGCGTTTCTGCTCTGCTTCTCTCTGCTTTTGTCTGGAACCATTGTGGAAGCTGATGAGTGTATTGTGTCTGTTCTCTCTGTCTAATCGCAGACTGGACATTGAATTAGTCTTGTCAGATCGCTGTGAAGCCTTTCATGCAACCGCCTCGCTCTCTTTTTTGCTTAATTACAATTACAGTATTATATGAAATGTCATGCAGCAATTAAGGGTAAGTGTCGTGTGCTTGTTTACATGTTGCATGTCTGTGCCAATAAGAACAGAACATCCTTTCCTGAAGCACTGGTTTGAACCAGATTTCTATACATTAGGCTGACGTCATCATGTGTACTTGGACATGCTGTTGCTTCTCTCCCCTTGTGGCTGAAGCATGTATGGTATGTTTACAGTGATCAGGTGGTTTGGGCTTGAGTATTGAATCTGTAAGCTTGTTTGAGACGTTCTCCAGACGTTTATCCTGCCTTGGGCTTCAAATAGGTGTTTGTGTGCAGGATTAAGGTGCAATAGAACGAAGGGCTGCTGTGGTCACATAGATTAGGGGCTTAAATATTGGTTTACAGACGTTATGCTACTGGTTCAGATTAATAATAATAATAATAATAATAATAATAATAATAATAATAGTTGTTGTTGTTGATGTTGTTGTTTTTGGATGATTTGTTTTCTTTTTTGCTCCCCAGACTGCATTTATTTATTCAGATAATACAGATAAAACAGTAATACTGTGAAATATTTTATTGTAAATAACAGTTTTCTATGTGAAAATATTGAAAAATGAATTTTTCCCTTGTGATTTCAGCAAATGCTAGATCTCATTAGAACGATTCTTCAAATATCATTTTAATTGGAGGATTTGCTGCTTTGATATTACAATTATTATTGGCTCTAATTATGTTATTTATTTTTATCAGCGCTGACATTTTTTTTCTGCTTCATATTTTTGTTCAAACTATGATTGTTTTTTTTTAAGAAATGCATCAACAGAAGTTCAAAATTCATTAATTAGATTAATCTGTCATTGATAAATAAGTCTTTGTTTAAAAAAGCAAAACACATTGAAAATGATCAGAAATCTTACTTCTGAGCAGCAAATCAGCATGATAATACAATTAAATATGTTCAAATTCATCAACACAGGAATAAATGACATTTTAAAATATATTTATTCATGATGCTTGTTTTATAATGAACGAATATTTCAAAATACTATAGTTTTCATTGTAATTTTCATCAAATAAGCACAGTCTTAATGATCAAAAGGGACTGCTTCTTGATAGTGTGATACGCATGATGGTGTTCAGAGGTCTGTAACAGTATAACTGAAAACTCTGAAAGAATCTGATGTATAAATGCTTTCATACACCCCTTGATTTCACTGCATGAATGTTTTAACAGCTGCAAGTCTGCCTTTCGCCACCAGGAGCTATGCCTGTGTTTTTGAGTGCTGCAAGATCCGGTTTATTCCGGTGTCCGAGTTACAATAGTGAAAGCAGTGATTACAGAGGAAACAGTGAACGGCACAGGTGTCAAAAAGAACATAGTGGCTTTATCATTTAAAAGGCCAGTAGAAAACAGTCAGTCAGTCACTGGGTTCAGAGTCTCACCCCAAATGTAATGGAAACTAGAAAAGCAAAGAAAAAAAACGTTGATTCCTCCTGCCAAGAAAAGGAAAACACTCAGGGATATATTTGTAACCTGTAGAGGAAATATCCTTCTCATGCAATCTGATGCCAGCTCCAAAAATACACATTGTTTACTTAAAGTTAATAATTCAGCCCATCAAACTATTTTTAAAACTCATGAGAAACACAAAATACATTTCAGCCAAATGTATTTATTGTGAAAGAAAGATGTATTGGGATCATTAGGATATGACAGTTTATTACTCTATAGTGGATTCAAACTTTAACCCTTGTATCATAATGACTAGTTCAGTGGTCCTCAAACTATTTTCACCAAGTACCACCACAGAAAAAATTGTCTCTCCATGTACCACCATAATGACCAGTATTGAAATACAGTAGTGTAGTAGGCGTAATTAAGCGGCTACAGCACTGCACAGTTTAAAAAAAAAAACGTTGCAGATTCATTCTTAATATTATGAATATTTATGATTATTATTATTATTTATCGGCCACTTTAAACATTCTAAATAGTTTGAACAGAGATACTGTGCATTAAAGTAGACTTTGTGTGTCAGAAAAGCAAGTGATTAAACGATACCTGTCAACATTGGGATATATAAATATGGGATACACCCCCAACAACCGTTCCAAATACAGGGAAAACATTAAAAAATTAAAAATAAAATAAAAAGGTTTAGCCTAATAAAATCACTGATCACATCTGTGTTATCGTACACATCAAATGGTTAAAAGTGTGTTCATTCTTTAACTTTAATTATTCAGCGATTCCTCCTCGTACCGCTAGAAGTAAGCCTGCTTACCATTACTGGTACACATGCCATAGTTTAAGAACCACTGGAATAGTTTATGTTGTGGGTCAAATTGACTGAAAGAACTTGAATTTGTTCAGCTTCGTTATAAAATTATGACCCATGAACATCAAAAACATAACAATTCAGTACACTCATTTCATAATCTATGCATGTTTATGAATCTAAACAAGAAAAACACACACACACACACAAATCATTTCAACTAGTATTTCTGACAGCTCAAAAATCAAAACAAGAATTCCAACTTGAAAGTAAGGTAGAGCTTGATATTTGATTGTAATTTACTGCCTGTACTGGAATAGCACATAATACAGCTCAAACAAAGTTACATTTACACAAAACATCCCTTCTTTTTTAGTGATGGCTTGGATTGCATCATTTATAACCAGCCTGTGTGAAGACTCTCGTCCTGCTATAAGGATTCCAGATCTAATCAGTGTTGTTTGGTTTGTTGGTGGTGTTTTCTCCTCACACTCACAGACCTCCTTCATCCTGTTGTTCAGAGAAGAGAGAAATCATTTGCAATAGATGAAGGCATCGAGACATCTGAATGCTTAGACTGTTTGTATTTGTTTGTTAATGTTTGACAAAAAATTGCAACTGTTTTTAAGTCTCGTTCAAATGAAAGAGTCAAATCTGTTAATGAGCAATTTCCATATTTTGTAATTCACAAGTGTTTGCCACTTATTTTACGGTTGTGAATAGCATGATGGGACCTAGATCTCTGCTTTGTTGAATTTTGATGTTGAATGTTCAATTCTACAGTTAAACAAAGTGTCTTTTATTGATATTTTAGTAGTTTAAAATATTATAATGTACTAAAAAAATATTTATAGAGAAGTAAGTCTTTAAAATAGCAGAAAATGTACCCACAGATTATTACAAGGTTTTTGTACTGTAATATACAGCACCAACCCAGACAAAATATCAATTTGAACTATTAAAAATGTTAACGAAAGTCACTTTTTGAACTTTTCAAGATTAAAAGTTGTTGGAAGAAAGATTAAGTTCCCATTAGACAATTCAGAAGCATAAAAACGGGGAATTAAAAATAATAATAATTAATTAATCACAAAGTTTACAGATTTTTTTACAGCGTAGTAATGCGTCAGAGCACACATAGTTTGCACAACGTATTTCACAATTTACCGATTTTCTTTTGCGGCAGTCTCCACAGATGCATCCCACACATCCATTCACCACCTGAATGACGCACAGAACCGCCTGGATGGCTGAAAGTGCCAGGAGTATGGAGAACAGCACAATGTGCCAGAGGACCATATTCTCAGGGAAGATGCATTCAGACCAGCTAGACTTGTCCACCAGGTAACTGCTGTTCCTGTTACAGCAAGACAGAAAGAAGAGGGAAGTTTGCATTGCTGGCTTCATCTAGTGGCCATACAGTGAACTGCAATTACTTTTTCTTATTCAAGGTATACAGTTCACCCAATAACGATCAATTACTCAGTATTCACACACACTTAAATGATTCCAAACCGGTTTGAGCTTCTTCATTTCAAGATATTTAGATTTTAGGTTTAAATATTCAAGATATTTAGTTTACATGCTCAATGCTCAATGCCAAGGAAATGCCAAATGCAGATAAATTATTAAACAAATGTATAAGTAGGATCAACTTTTTATCCAGTGGTGGTCGGAACTGAAGTAAATGTAATTTATTGCTGTACTTAAATAGCTTTTTCACGTATCTGTACTTTACTGGTGTGTTTCCATTTGGGCAGACTTTGTACTTTAACTTCACTACATTTCAAAATCAAATACCTTAATTTTTACTCAATTACATGTTGTCGTTTCTATTTTATTTATATGGGTGGATTAAAACTTCATTGGTCTAGCATGTGGAAAGCCACCAATCAGGGTACAGCGAGCTCTCTGTTTTGAAGGCTGTGTGGTGGTGTCTAGCACAAATGCAGCTTTATTTGATAAGAAACAATGTGCATAAATTATAAAGGAACACCTTTACCAAATAAACTCCAGCGTGTTCTTTAAAATGTAGTGTGATTTTGTTTTAGCAGATCATGTGATAACAAAAATGGCAGAAAATGACAAAGAAGTCCAAACATTTTTAAATGTAATATATGAGAAAGAATTGATGAATAATATTACCTCCCGGAATTGCACATTCATTGCTACGTTCATTTTATTTTGTCTTGTTTTCTGAGGCACACATAATTTATTGCATAAGAAAAAGAATAAATAAAGGCAATAGGCATTAATTAATAAATCATGTGCACCTACTGCAGCGAATTCCATTTTTCCTTTTAATATTTGGTGCAAGTTTATCAGAGAGTGATGATTTGTGACTCATTAAATGTTTAATGTTTAGTTCCAGTTTTGCATGTACGTCTATTTCACATCTTTGGATGGAAGCTACTGACATTCTAGTGTAAAAAACAAAACAAAACATGGTAGTTATTTTATCCAACGTTTTTTGTCTTCTTTGTTCAACTGAAGAAAGAAACTAATAGATTTGCAACAACTGGAGGGGAGCAAATGATGACAGAAGTCCATTTTTGGGTGAATTATCCTTTTAAGTTACCTGTATTACAATTGTCCATATTAACAAGTGCAATAGTTTTTTTTAAGGTTTAAAGTGTTCTTACCCTTTCCTGTCCTCAAAGGGATATTTCCAGACATTAGCTTCACCTTCGACTTGGCATTTTGGCCCAACAGCCAATGCTGCAATGGCTACGCAGGCACAGTAGACTGAACCAATAACGCCAAACAGAGATGAGAAAACAGAATTCAGCATCTGCAAAGAAACAAAAAGAGCATCAATGCTGAGTAATCCAAATATGTGCTATACTTTCTATAAGCCGCATGTAGACTTTTTTTTTAAATATATGGCTTGTTTGTTTACACTTTATTGTCCTCAATGGGGAAATTTGTCTTAGACACTAGGTCCACATTTGCATACATTGAACAAAAACAGACAACACAAATCAACACAAACATTCGATCATCAACACAAATATTATATATTGAAAAGTTTAATTGATGTATGTAAAACAAAAATAATAAGTGTACTGCTGTTTTTCCTGTTTTGTTGTGTTCCAGTGTCAGATTTTCTCACCCGACAACGGTTTCCGCAGCAACCTGCCCCACAGCAGCCTTTGCCCCCGGCTCTGATGGCTGAGCAGCTTGGGCACAACATCTGAGGAACAAAAGTCAGTGAAAACACTTGTCATCAATTGAGGGAAGATGTAAACCATTTTAAATATGAAATAATTGGTTAAACATTTATCATATGTAAGTTTCGACTATATGTAAATATATACTGGGGTCATCAAAGCAAACCATTGTCTTAAGTATTTCAGCATTGTTCAGAAATGCAGAATGTTTGTAATGTTATTCATCACAGTGAAATAAGTATTAAATATGTATTAGTATGTTTACAGGACAGTCTTTTAGAACCCCTAAATATGATGATCCTAACATGTACAAGACGTCTGTATGGATTGCAGTATAAAGACCCAGCAACTGTGAACCTTTAATGTTATTAACTGCTGCTAAATTCATTCATTCGTTCATTTTCCTTTTAGTCTCTATTTCAGAGGTCGCCACAATGGAGTGAACAGCCAACTATTCCACCCAGCATATGTTTTACGCAGCGGATGCCCTTCTAGCTGCAAACCAGTACTGGGAAACACCCATACACACTCATTCACTCACACACTCGCACACTACGGCCAGTTTAGTTTATTCAATTCACTAATAGTGCATGTCTTTGGACTGTGGGGGAAATCAGAGCACCAGGAGGAAACCCATGGAGCACGGGGAGAACATGCAAACTCCACAACGAAACGCCAACTGGCCCAGCCGGGATTTGAACCAGCGACCTTCTTGCTGTGAGGCGACTGTATTTATTTACTTTATTTTCCCATTTTAATCTAATTGATATTTAGGGGTTTGTTTAATGTAATTTCTTTAACTTATTCTAATTTTACACTGGTTTATTCATACTCTTTGCAATTATTATTTTATTATTTTTGGATTAATCAAAAATAGATATTTAGCTTCTGCTAAATTATATAATTTAATTATTATTACACTTTGCCCTGCTTGTAGTACTGTAATTATTTCATTTTATTTTGTTTTCCATTTTATTCTAGTTGATATTTAGTGGTTTAATAACCAAGAAGCTGGATAATTTATTAATACAAAACTAGTTTATTCATATTCTTTGAAATTATTATTTTATAATTATTGACTTAATTGAAAAACATATAGTTTTTTAATACTAATGCATATTAATTTGCCTTTTTAATTGTTGAACTATTTTAATTGTATGTTTAATCATATGTACCCCCAGTGTGAAAAACCCTGGATATGAGTAATTCCAGCGTGATGCATGTGACATTTGCGGTAAAACATTGACATACAAATTCACAAAAAATATATCTGTTAACAGTATGTTGATACATCTGTTTATATTTTCCGAAACAACTAACCACACAGTAAAAAGATCAGAAAAATATAAATATATTTTATACTTTAAATAAGAGAAATAAACATGTGTTTTAGATGTGACCAAAAAAAGCCTGCGAGTTTACAGTATACAACATACTTTGTAGAATTTCTGTAAATTAAATTGCACAGCACAAAAGAAATGATGCGAATCAAAAAGATAAGAGTGGGCTCTCAGATCTCTCAAAATAATTGACTATTTTATTTGACATTTTTGCATTTATGAGGAAAAAAGCTTGGTTACGAATGTAGCATCTCACTGTTATGGATGTGACAGATGTGAAATTGTGTCTTGGTGACTTTGGTATATCAAATATAATAGTTTGAAAATCTGAACAGGGACATTTTTGAGTATTTTTACAGTACTGTAAAATGCAAGCCTAAGCAAACAACCTAGAAATATTTCCGCTATTTTGATGCTTTTCAAAATAAAGATTCTCTATTGGAATCTGGATTGATGAAGATTTTTTAAATATCTGTTTAAGCTATTTATTGTACAAAAGAAAAGAAAAAGTGCTTTAAATGATAAATTTATTCTTAACTCTGTTGTAAAAGTGTTTACTAAATGTTTCTGATTTGATTTTGAGCTCAGGATTAATTCCTCCTGATAATATCAAGGATGTTCCTATCAACGTAATGCAGGGTGTGTGCATAAAGCTTGCTTCACATAATTTTATTGCTCATCACATTTACAGTTCCTTTATCCCAACACTGTTTGAAACAACAAACTGACCAACAGTGCTAATTTAACCATTCTAATGAAATAAAATAAAACAAAACATATATTTCAAAACCATTTCAAGAACATACACATTTGGTCTAGTAAACCAGAATGTTTGGTGTATCTAATCAGCTTTGTCCAATCTAAAACACAAGTCAGGTCTAATAATTTTAGCAAACCATAAACTCTTTAAAGCATCTCACAATAACACACCTGTTACCTCAGGAAAAAGGCGAGTTAGGACAAAGACATGAATGATAACAGACTGAATACTCACAAATAGCCCTCCACCAAGAATACCTCCCATGAGCCAGACCTGAAGTGAAATATTTTCGGTCTCCAACTGCTCTCCATTAGGGAAAAATAAAAGTAAATTGGCAATTATACACAAAAAGGCTGATGGTAAAAGCATCAGCCCCACTAACCGCGCACACTTTCCGGTACACATTGCGATGGATCTGTATTAAAAACGCTAGAAATCAAGAGAAATCGTCAAAGGCTGTGTTTTTCTCAGCGGAGCACAGGCACTGACTGATACGACAGAATGCCCTTTGAGACCTGACAATATTTACAGTGCTTTTATCAGTGCCATTTATGGTGTGCTAACATGACAGTGGACAGTGGATGGAGTTTTAGTTCTGGATAATGACTGTTAAATGTGATAAGTTGCTTGGATCTGATTGATCAGCGTTAGGTTTGGGTGTGCAAAGTTACAGTAAGGCCATATTATTTTATAGCCAATTTCATAATATATTTTGTTATAAATAGCATCTACGTCACAATTCATTGTGCGATTGCATAGGTTACAGCAATACTTCTGCTTTCATCTTTGATCTTCCTTTCGTTGGCCATCTTCATGTGATTGCTGGTTATTTTTAGAGAGGTTCTTATACCCTTATAAAAAGGTTGTTCAAGTCATGAGTAAAAAGATTCAAACGACAATAGAAAAGTAACTCAAATTTCAAGAGTTGCAGATTAAAATTAATTTGACAAAATCACACAGTTATGTCAAAATAGGATTGGTTATTACTCATTTATTCATTCATTTTTCTTTGGCGTAGTTTCTATTACAGAAGTTGCCACAGTGGAATGAACTGCCAACTATTCCAGCATTTTTTTTTTTACACTGCGGATGCACTTCCATCCACAATCCAGTACTGGGAAACACCACTCTCACAGTCACACTGACATTAATAAACTACGGCCAATTTAGTTTACCCAATTCACCTACAGCGCATGTCTATGGACTGTGGGGGAAACTGGAGCACCCAAAGGAAACCCACACAAACACGGAGAGAACATGCAAACTCCACACAGAAATGCCAACTAGCCTAGCCGGGTCTGGAACCCGCAAACTTCCTACTGTGAGTTGACAGTGCTAACCACTGAGCCACTGTGCTGCCTTGATTGGTTACTATACTGTATTTTAAAACTGGTTCTGGTGACTAAAGGGGACATCTTGATAATAAATAAAATAAATAGTTTGGAGGTCAAAATTTTGTTGTTAGGAGTCAAAGTTGTATTTTATTAATACTAATAATTATGATAATAAAAAATTTTAGTCGTTCCCAGAGATCGGTTGCGGCTGGAAGGGCATCCGCTGCGAAAAACAAATGCTGGATAAGTTGGTGGTTCATTCCGCTGTGGTGACCCCAGATTAATAAAGGGACTAAGCCGAAAAGAAAATGAATGAATGAATAAATGTTAGTCCTATTCGATCATAGTGGGGCAAGTAGTTTGCCTAACTTTACAATGACAATTCATCTCTCAAAAACATTAAAGATTGGTAAACTTATTTTTAAAGGGTGATGTATGTAAGTTTGTCACTTCAAAAGCAGAAAAATGTCATAATATGTTTGCAGAACATGAAAGTGAACATATTTATTTATCTGAAAAACAATGCTAAAGTCAGTTGCTCTCATTTGAAAATCTGTGCTGGAATGTCTGTCTTTGTTTTAGCATCTATAACCCGCCCACTGCCAGTTTACACAATTATATTTTATCTCTCTGGGTTGTCTTGCTTTGGACGTAGTCAAGACCACTTCATTGTATGCGACTGAAAATGTTCAACATCCATTAGATGGTAGCATCCTCCAAAATGAGGAGTGGATTCAGTTATAGAAATCCCCACAAGGTGGATTTTAATTTTAAGGTGGATTTTAAGCAAATAAAATAAATATCACTGACATAAATGTTAACTGAGCAGCTTATGCTGTAACACTGCATCCTAACAACATACTATGCACCCCAACTAAATGGTGTGTTTTATAATCTAATCAATGCATATTAAATGTCTTTCACATCATTAAAGGTACATGCTGAGTGACTGATATTTGACATAAAATGGGCTTTTCTTCATAGATCTTCAGAAAATAGGAAGACAAAGTCATATCATCAGAGTGATTTCTTCCAAAATAGTAGATTTTTGTAAAAACGGTAACACCAGTGACACAACAGCAGTACAACTACTTTCCTTATATATTTTATAATATTTATTAGGCACTTTTTAAATGTCATTTCCATGCTATATTTGACAGGAGTCAAACTCTATGGCTGGAGGTCCGCAGCCTTGTAGAGTTTAGCTCCAGACCTGCTTCAACTAGTTTGACACATGTGATTTATTATTTTTTTGAATGCCCCTTTCTTCTGTACACTCTCAGCGGTCACTGGGGTTTTCAAAAGGTACACATTTGTTCTCAAAGGGTCCATATTGGTACCTCAAAAGTATATATTAGTATCTTCAAATTTTAAGAGGTACTTTTTAGGTACTAAAATTTGGATCTTTTGAAAAGGTACCACCACAGTGACAACTAATGTGCCTTTATTTCCGAGAGCGTACATGGCTGTGGAGACGAGCAGTTTTGGGGTCTGGTCTTAGAAATTTTACATAATAATTAAAACACAATAATTGCCACATTGATGACTCAAAAGTTCAAATAACATATTGTTTCGTTTTAAAATATAAAGAAACTGTAAACCTAAAGATATTAAGTCTAATATTGCTGACAGAAAAAATGCACATTTAGAATGTAGAATGACCCATTTGTTGGTTTGAGTCACAGTTCTAACTTCCATTTTCATACTTTGTTTGCTAGCTATTTTATTTTGATCTGAGGTAAACTTTTTGCAGCTGCTTTTAGTTTGGTAATCAAATGATATTCCAACATAAACACACAACCAGTTCCTGAGGTGAACATATAACGTTAGCTGTTGTTCAGCCTTTACGCTGCAGAAAAAAGTTTCTAAAATAGAAATTTCAGGTGTTTACGGCTAGGACAAAACATAAAAAACATGATTTTATGGTGTATAGTTACTACACGGTGTTTTCATCGTTTTTATTTTATTTATTTATTTTTTACGTTTAACAAGAATACAAAAATATACAGGAAGGGTATAACTTCTATATCAACAAAAATAAACAACAGAACAAAACAAAAAGGAAAACAAAAGATTAAGCCAGGGGTAATATGAATTACAAAGATCACTTTAAATCTATCTTAAAGCAAGGTCACAGTGATGTATAAAAGGTCACAAATACAGTCCGCTGGGTATTATAGAAAAGAGACAATACTGTAGGATTCACAAAGTGTTATTGATTTTACAGCTTTAACATTGCTCGAGGTAGAGAAGGTACTCTAATGGTGTTTTCATTGGTGTCGTCAATCTGGCAACCTGCATGGTGTCATCGGAAGAGGAGGGGCCAGGTGAAAAAACCTCCGCTGCTTTGAATTCGAACTGCAATGACTAGATCAACCACTAGATGTCAGTCCTACACACTGTATCTTTAAATTACACCTGAGATCAAAATCTAAAGGACGTGGAAAAACATTTGACCTGAACCTGTTGCTGTAGAATACACGTGCGCTAGTTTGTCACGTCATGTTACGGCGAACTTGAGTTTGCGGGCGAGTGTTGTAATGGTCGGTAAAAAACTACAGCTCGGGCTCCCCAGGTGAGTGATTTAAAACATTTTATGTAACATTAATCGAGAATCAAATGTTTGTGAGATGTTTCGTCGAAGTCGTCGACGGTTAGTTGATGTTTTGTGGCGTTGCCAGTTTAACGGGCCTACGCATGACACGGGTACGGCTGTTTGTTGCATTTTGTTTTATTTGTAACTTTAACGTTTTGATGTGCTTGAGATTGCAAGTTAATGAATTTATTTATGTCACGGGGATTTTAATGACTTATTTGTGTCACGGAGATTAATATTTGTAGGCTTGTAAAATTTGTGCTAGCTGGGCAAGGCAAACATGCACATCCAATGGTGAATTTTCTGATTTGAGTATGCCAACTTTGGTATATGATTATGTGTAGTGGATTAAACGAGTTGTTTGTTGTTATACTGTGCTCTCCAAAGATGCTGTGCGAGATGCTGATTGTGCCTAATATTACAGGTGTTTTTCCTCAGAAAACGTATATTATCTCTTGACATTCGTCAAAGTGTCAGATTCGGGGTTTATCCTACCTGTGCCCTTTCTCGTTTGTAGTTTTTATGAGTTGTTTGTTTGTGGTGTTTATTCGCTGAAAGGGGACACAGGCGTGCCTCCAAATAAACATGTAAGTTGTGCAGTTTTATACAACGACATTAAGCTTTTAATCGTTGTTAGTATGTATAAGTTGTTGTATGCTTATTCCAAAACAAGTTGCTTGTGCACAGTGTGTATTTTGCATGATTTCCAAACACACGACGATTCAGCTCATCGGTCAAGACTCCCAGGTGTCAGACATTAGGAAGGGGGAGGGGAGCTCCAGGAGCGTGTTTGGGAACCATGGTCAACGTTACTGTACATGCGGCGGTGTTGTGCTGGTAAGTGTCTTGCAGTTCCTCGTCTGTCCACTGGTGGGCAGACCCGTACCGTATTTTAAAAGCGTATTTTGCAGAGTGTCCGCTGGGTGGCAGACCATTACCGTGTTCAAAGGCGTATTTTACATCGTCTTCGTTGATTTCATGAATTTTACCTCTGCGCTCGTGTTGTATGTGTTTCCATTTCATCACCGTTTAAAACGTTTTATGATTTATAAAAGCCGCTTCTTCAAATACTTCAAAGTAGAATCCATGTTTTTGATTGGCGGGCTAGCATAACGCCCCTCCTCCAGTCAGTTTTTGTTTTAAAAACCGCTTTTATTTTAAAATGGAGTACAATGAGCCTGTGGTTATGTACGTGTGTAGTCTTATAAGAGCAGATACAGATGATTCTGTGGCTTTAAAAAGGTGTAAAATATCTAGCCGTCAACCTATTTATAGTTTCCCGGAAGCCGGTCCGTCCGCCTGACAGTTTGTAGGTATCGCTTCTCGGCCTTTTGGCTAAGATCAAGTGTAGTATCTGTT
>CAIGQQ010037820.1:6596928-6614799 GCA_903798035.1 Danio albolineatus
TATGATTGAACCACTTTTATCACATGGACTTATTTAGACTATGTTTTTGGTTCCTTTCTGGACATTGAAAAATGCATATTCAGTAAATCTATGGGAGGATCAGAAAGCTCTTGAATTACATACAAATTCTCTTTATTTGTGTTCTGAAGGTAAACAAAGATCTTATGGGATTGGAACAACATTAGGGTGGACATTTAAATAAGACAAGTTTAATGTAAACTTCATCATTTACTGTTAACCTCAAAGCATTTTAGTATTGTATGTCTGTTTACATTTCGGAGCCCCAGCCATCGCACAGTTATCCTCATCAGTCATGGAGGACACCGCTTGTGCTGGGCACATTGTTGAAGTCAGGAAAATACTGAGGATGATGATGATGATGATGACTGCGTTGGCGTCATCTTCTTGCAGTCAAACACGGAGCAACTTTCTGCTCGTAAATTAATTCAGGCTCATTACCAGCATTTGATCTGGGCATATGTTAAGGGATGCCGCAGGTTTTCTAGCTCACTGACGTTGACAAGATTATACCCTTGGGTATCGAAATTTGGTACCGAACGAAAATGATTTTTTCGATACTCGATAGTATCGAGACGATTCGGTCGGTGCTTAAAAAGTATCGAACTCGATACCCAGCCCTACCACATATATACTCTTGATGTATCAGAACAGCTTCAAAATTTATGGATGATCTTCAGTAACTCCAGAGCCACAGCCTCTGTCACCAGACATGCTCTTGATTTTACCTGAAAATGAAGCAACTGGTGTTTGCTGAAACTAAACTCTCACACTCCATACTTTCTTTTCAAAATGTATAAACTACAACTTAACCTATTCACTCGTTCGATCATAGTGGTGTGATGAGCCTTAGCTGGTCTCTGAAGTATGTAACTCAAACTAGTGTGATTCAAACATTATAGCTTATGTCATCAACTGCTCAAATTCAAATTTGATGGCTCGTGCTGAGGCACAGAAAGAGGTGCACAGTACTTGTCAAATCACAGTTTATCTGTGTATTCCAGAGGTTTTCAACTTCGGTGACCTTGAGGGCCAAATTATCAACCACATGAGATACAGGGGCCCACTTGTACACTGGAGTCATGGGTCGGTTTGCACCTCGGTTTTGCTGTCACGTTTGGTACTTATACGGTACAACAGGAATAACAAATCTCCAGTACAGGGCTCGAAATTAACCTTTTTGCTTGATAGCACTGGTGCTCCTAACTTAAAAATTTAGGCGCACCAGACAAAATTTTGTCGCACCCACCAATTATGAGCACCGTTGCTAAGTATAAACATATTTAAAATCAACACTAATCAAAACTAACAAGCAAAAAATAAATATGCTTGCGTGAGGAAAATATGTCTCAACGAAATCCCGTTATCACAAGAAAATGCATTTTTATAATATAATTGAGTGACCAAAAGATACATGGACGGACCGCTCACCGGCCCTGGGCGCACTACTTGACATTAATGAACCTGTTAACATGCTTTGTTCAGGGTGATGTCTGATATTTCACAGTTGCTTTTGATGCATATCTTATTATTTGTATACGCCATTTTAATAGCAATACCGGTCTTTTCATGAGCTGCAATATTAGTTTAATCTTAGTCCATGCAAGCCCTTTAATGGTGGTGTACGCGGTGTTAACTTTTACTTATAGCTGCACGGCTGACAGCATCTAGCGATTAAATAAATGAAGGATTAAACAGAACATCTCGTGCTTAAAATGTGTAGATGAGGCAGACAGTTACCTGAAAATTCTGTCCCACAGACTTTACAGTGAATACTTCAGTTATTTTCATAGCTGACTTGATGCCAATGGAAGTTGCATCCACTCTTTGACAAATGTAGATTGTGGATTAGCATTCACCACATGATCAGTAATTAGATGTGTAATTATTTGTTGCTTTAGGTGTTATAAAACAAAATCTGATCATGTTGTTGTCATTCTCATCTTAAGTGCTTTACATGTTCGCGGTTGTAGCTCTCCTGTCATCTTAAGGCAGAAGACGTTGACTGAGTGATTGACAACTGATTGCAACCAATCCATTCACGATCAGTTCTAGCGCAGTGGGCCAATAAAAAGAGCGCGAAGGCGGGGCAAGCATTGCGGGCTTTGTTTACTGCAGCAAGTTGACATGACAACAGTTTTAAACAGTTCCTGAGCGCTACCTTTCAAGTGCAGAGATGCGTTCTTCGTGAATGTGTCCTAAATCCACGCATGCGGTGAACATTTTGCAGTGAAAACCAGTCGCACACAACAAATTTATTCACTTGCAAATATAATGCTCCCATTTATATCTTGAGGTCACAGATTCAATTTCAGGCGAAAATGCGATCAATACGGTTGCAATTTTGAGCCCTGCAGTACTTGCCTTTTCTGTTTGTTTTGAACGGACAAAAGGGTTTTTGTCACATTTAGCTGTAATGCAAAAATACAAATCAAACACGGTAATTAAAAATATAACTTTATAATCTGGAAACTAATAAGGAATTTATATAAAATTAATCTCAGCTCTCTCCTATTTAAATTTTAGATTCTGTTAGATTAAAAACTGAAATCTCTTATTGAAAATGCATCACGGTGTCCAACCTTTCAGAGAATCTTAGATGAGAATCTTGTGTGTATTTAAACAAATAACATTTGTCTATGGTTTAAGACATTTAAATACACATAACTGCTAGCATAACGTAGCATTTAAGGTTTGTAAAATACATGCAGATGTCTGTGGAGATGGCAATAATGTTGTTGTTGTTTTTTTCACTGTAACTGGAAAATGTGCTTTTATTCACACAAGATAAACTATTTATGTTACTAGAATATTTTCTCTATTCCTCTCGCAGAAAAGTTTCTTACTTTCAGGGATTTGGAAATAAACATGATGTAAATCCAGCAGATATGATCTCTCCTGCAGACAGACTTAACATGGCGGCGCCCATTATCAGTCATATAACAAATAATTTGACTATCATTAGGCTGTTTAAAAGACAAAATATATGTTCTAACACATATTTGAGAATCTCAGAATATCAGATATTTCTGTGATGATTTCAATTATATCATGGTATGATATAAGGTAGTAGCCCTGCTATTTTTATTTAACGGGGAAAAAAGCCTATACTGGTTATTAAAAAGCATTCAGCAAAACTTTTTATTGTGTACCTTAATCAAAAATTTGTAATTTAAGTGAAAATATTCAGTGCAACTAAATATTTTTGTTATTATTATTTTTGTTTAGGAGGCCTATATTCTGTTTTTCTATATAAAACGGAAATGCTGATGTGCGGGAAAATTTGACTATATACCCAGGTTCTGTTGTTAACATGTTCTGTATGCTGTTGTTCACACATCTTGAAATACACAAATATATATAAAAAATGCAATATTTATTGACACAAAATAGACATAACAATTAATGTTTTTAAAATTAAAAGATAAATTAAAAAATAAATGAATAATAAACTAATATTAATTGGTTAACAGTTAATATTCAGATAACAAGCAGTGCTTGCCAGTTGGGAAAATTAACCATAATGAACTTTCCTAGTCTAATCATGAAATATCAATTTTTAAAAAGCTACGTGAGTTTTGAGGCTTTGGTTGTATGAATTAAAATGAATATGATGTGGAACGTTTACATTTTGTAGTACTTACTGATTGGCCTGGAGTCTACGGTGACTGTAGACCAGTGTTGGTCCTGGGGGGCCAGTGTTCCTGCAAAGTTGACCTTCGACTTGCCTCATCACATTTGCCAGAAAGATTCAATTATGCCTAGTGAGTCCATGATTAGCTTGTGTACTTTTGTTTGTTTAGGGTTGGAGCTACGGACACTGGTTCTCTAAGAACATGTTTGGTGACCCCTGTTGTAGTCTCTTGGTCAGAGTGCTGGTTCCTCCCAGCTTTGTATCACATTTGATTGGTACAGTCTACAATATAGACAGTTTGACCTTCCAATTGTCCCCAAGTCTATGGCTATTGTAGAGACTCGTCCAATGAGTAAATGCGACTGTATGCAGTGTACATTTCACTTCCGACCCAACGTTTCCCTAGATGTGTGAATCTCAACTGGTAGTGGTGGGATGTGGATCGTTCACTCTCCCCTTATCTCATAATGGAAATTAGAACTTTGTGTCAATGAATATAAATAATTCTCTAAATGTACATTATTAATAGTTAATTATTTTATTTTAAGACATACTGTTGTAATTTTAGCTGTAATAACAGGCATTGATTAATGTATCAAATATTATATTTTACTACTTTTTTTAATAAGCAAATGCTTTAGTTCTGTTATAAGATTGAAATAAAACAGTATTATTTGGTTGCATTTTTAGGTTGATTTAAACTCTTGTTCCTGAACTGTAATTTTCAGTTTTTATACCATTTTCTCCCCTTTTCTATTGTTATTTTATTGTTTATAACACTAGATGGCGCTGTATATATATATTTTTTCTCTAAAGGCAAGATGGCTAGTTTCTTTTTATTCTATAAATTATTTAATCCTTAATCGATATAACTTTAGAAAATTATGGGATAACTCTATCTGGTATAATTTATTATTACTAGGCACATTAGAGGTACAGACCACGTTACAAGGACACCATAAAATAAAGTATTTGCTGATTTTGAGCGAAATGAGGAGAGCCCGTTAATTGTGAAATTACATTATTTAATGTTTTGTTTTCAATGTATAATTTATTGAAAAAGAGTATACACAGCATTGTACATGTTATAAGAAAATAGTTCAAATATATACGAAAATCTTTTTTTTTTTTTTTTTTTTTTAAAAAATTTTTTTAAATAAAAACAAAAATTTTTTTTTTTTTTTTTTTTTTTAAACAGTGTTTGGCAGAGAAAACATACATTATTTCTTAATATTTAAGTTCATTTTATAAATGTCGAATATTGATTATGCTGTAACTATTCCAGTGAATGTGCCTCAAATCTCTGAGCATTGTACAATATGCAAATCAGAGAGCAGGAAGTTCTTTCTGTCTGTCATATATATTTAAATATTTGTATGTAATTTGTTTTAGCTCTGCAGTGTGTAACATGTTCTTTCACAATGTTCCATGGCTACAACAGCGTGCAGTCTTGACTTTTAGACCCACACTTTCCCCTTTCCTGCTCCTTTCATAGATTGCTGTCCACAGCAGCCTCCTGCTAGGCCACGATGCTGGGTAGCTGGAAGGTTCTTGTAGACAGCGCGACTGTACGGAATGAAGCACAGCCCCAGCTGAAGGTGTCGAGCTAGCCGGCAGTACGCAGCCAATGCCAGAACCAGGAGAGGAGTCACTAGCAAGAAACCCACAACCAGCAAAGCCACACAGCCCCCGTCAGTCAGCAGGTCCGAGCAGTATGGTAAAGAACCATGTGGACGCACCTGAAAAGAGAGAGATTTGATTGGTGTGGAGCTGTATGGTGTGAAGGATAAGCACAGGAATGCATTCCTGAGGAGGACGCAAGAGAAATGAAGGGTCCCTGAAGGAATGTGTCTCAGACGTGTGGACAGACACAGAACAGATACACTGGACAAGAATGTCTGCTGATAGCAAACATGCTCAATTGGTAAGTTTTGATATGAATAATGATTTAGGCCAATTTCGATCTGATTCAATACATTTTTTTTTTTTTTTTTTTTTTATTTTAGTATTGTTTTTTTTATTAGCTGCTCTGTGTTTGATCATTACCTAAATATATAACATTCAGGGTTGTTCAGTACATTTTTATTTTATTTTACTTTTATTTTTTTTAAATAGCTGCTCTATGTCTGATCATTACCTAAATATATAACCTTCAGGGTGGGTAATATGGTTCTATTTGTTAGATTTGTACCACGAAAGAAAATAGATTTAGTCCTGATTCACAGTCCTGTCGTTTTTAGGTCTGATCTTTATGATTTTATCTATAATGCTATCAGTGTTTCCTCTAGGATTTTTTCCAGCTGTGGTGGCAGGCCTTTTACACCGATCTCCCAGCTACCTATTGCATTATTATAATCACATATGTCATGAGTGCAGCATCGAGATCTCACACGAGAGTCACGATCTCATTTATTTAATACGAGCATTCTCTTATTCTCATCTTTTTGTTGCGTGCCGATTTCCTCTCTGCGTAAAACTTCTTGCACACCCTCAAATATAAGCTGCTCAAGCACAGATTTTCTTATGCACTCTCAAATAAACACTGCTGAAGTGCGATTAACTGCTTTTATGTAACGAGGCTGTCTCCAGCATTTTTTAGATTTGCTAGGAATATTTATGATTGTCGCAAATAGACCTACATAACGGCATTGATGCATCCTGAAGTGAAATGGCCATAAACTACAGCCAGATAAAGTCATTGTATGCAGAACCATAGACCTTTAGACCTTTTATAGACCCCCCTGTCAGTCAGCATGTAACCTTTAAGGGTTAAACAAATGATGCACAGCACTACTGTAGTTACAGAAAAGTTTACTCTGTTTTAATCCACTTACATTTTAATATGCTTTGGTGGGATTATAACCCACTATAATAAAAACAAGAAAAAAAGGGGGGGAGAGCAACAACTGAAGGTTTTAAATAAGAAGCTGTAATTTAGCCGTGGTGGGAATGAATTTCAGTGTGGTGAATATAGTGGAAACCATGATGCTATGTTACATTTGGTTTGTGTTGCAGATTCACATACCAATCATTGTCTACTTAATGAATCATTGGAAGAGTCTTCTCTATATCAATAGAGGAAATCGCATGTATGTTTAATGCTAATGCACTTCTTTAAGTAAGTTGCCTTCTTACATTTTAAATCTTGAACTTGAAACGTTACTATACTAGATCTCAGTCGTTAAATTAGTTTAAAGTTTGGAAAATATGCTTTCTCCGTTTATGCCCCACAGGCTTAGAATGAACTGCAAACTGTAGTTAAATTAGAGACTCTACCATCCCTGGGTACATTTAAATATCTTTTAAGGTCTTGTACTTACACATTCACTTGATCTTACTTTGAATTATTTTATGTGAATTATTTTATTTTTTATTTTTTAGTTTTGTAGCTGGTTTTGTGTGCAGCTTCATGTGATACTGTCTTGACCAGGTCTTCCTGGAAGAAGGTTCTCAGTTGCTATGTTTCCATCCACTTGTTTTTATGCATGTTTTGCATATGCACATAAAATGTGTGCGCATTACGGAATAGGCGCACACATATGTGCATTAAAGTCATGCAATTTTGTTATAAGAGATCATGTGATGATAAAAATGTGTGTGAATGGACAAACCAGCAGGCTGAGCACGTTGTAAAACTTTGCAAATGTTGTTTTGGTCGTTCTTAAATACTGTAACCATTTCAGTATTCACGTTATTATATTATTATTTACTCCCAGAATCAAGAGTGTCTGTCATAAATTTGATTTGCATTTCTGGATGAAAACATAGCCACTGGTAACCTTCCTGGCTAAATAAACTATAAATAAAAAAAGAAAATGGCTATTTCTTTTTTTTTTTTGTAATATGCAACTTAACAGTTATTGTATGGATTGTACATATAATAATATTTTTATCAGTTGATGTAATTCATGAATCATTTAAAGATTCAAAACAGCCCCAGACAGTAATTCCTGTGTTACACTCACAAATGAAGTAGCAAAGATAACTTTTCTGATGCTTATAATTGACAATATAGTTACTATCACAAGACTTCTGTTTTTAGGGTCACATCTTGTTGACCTCATGTGCTGTTTTTAGTTTGTTTAGATGTCTTTGGCCCATGTTTGTTAGAAGGTGGGTAGAAACTGTCTTTGAGGGTTTCGTTCTTGTAAGCTTTTACACTTATTTAAATATACTACACTAACTGTTACAAAGTTTATCTTAATCAAACCAAAACTCTCTGAGCACACACTCTGAACTGAATTGGCTTTTTCCATTTTATCCTAGGACTGCAGTACAAGTATATGCTTAGAGACTTGCAGTTTTATTTCTTTAGTTAAGTGGCACTGCACAAGACAAAAGGGATTGAGCTGGGGGGGGGGAGACCGCCACATTCCTCATCTATACCCTGTGAGATGAAGGGAAGGAGAGTGAAGCAGCAAAAAGGGTGACTGAATAAACAGAGTAGGAGGGAGAAACTGATAAAGGCCATCTGCGTTTTGAGCTGCACTTTCTCAATCTGACAGGTTTCTTCACTCAAGGGCAAGCTTGTAAAACCACAAAACAGCAATCTTGGAAAGTTGTAGTTAGACTTTGACCAGTAAATCCAATTGTGAAAGCTTCATCTGTGAAAAGGATACAAGTTTATTACTGTGTACAGACTAAACATTTTTTTTATTTGCAGATGATTTTATGCTCCCCCGAAATATTGAATTTAATGACCCAAGTTTTAAAATCAAAGTTGATCAGACATATTAATGCATTAGTCATCATATATATATAAGATTTTAGTTTAGTTTTAGTTTAGGCTTTTTAGCAACTCAACAGAATGGTTGAGTGATGTGATGCAATAAGTGTTAGTCATCTCAATGCTTCAGTTTGTCTTTAACAAGTCTACAGTAAGAGGAATTCCAGCTGTCTATATATCTGTTGTCAGTTACTGATAAAACTAGAGCTGAATGTTTCAAGGAATTGATGTTTTATATACTTGAAACAGACCATTTGTTTAGAAAGGTCTATATTGTACAGTGAAATATATTAAGCTATTTTAAAGCTTCGATCTTAAAGCTTAAACATTTTTTGAAAATAGTTTTTGTTTTTTTGTTTTTTTACAATTTCCCTTTTTTATTATTATTATTTTTTTTTTTTAAAGAATCCATGCATGTGATCCCAGGGTCTGGCAAGAGCACTTTTAGCGTAGCATACATAATTGAACCGTATTAGACTATTAGCATCTCACCAAAAATTGCTTTTTTCTAGCTTGATATGGCTAGGAACTATACTGTCATTCCAGCGTAATAATCAAGGAACTTTGCTGCCTTACCATGGTTGCAGTAGGGCTGCATAATTCTGGCTAAAATGATGCTTAAAATCAAGATCACGATTTTCTCATGATACCACAGATGTAAAATAAAGGTTAATATGTTTAGGCTGTTATTATTATTGTTATTCTCAAACATATGGTAAAACGGCAATATAATAACAAATATAATTGGCTGAATTGTTGAAAAGCTGAGCCAAGATCACGTGTAGGGTCGAATCAAGATCGCAATCTTTTTTCGATTAATCGTGCAGCCCTAGTTTGCAGCAGACAGGATATTATGCAGTGCCTGAAAATAGTCCTCAGCTAGGTAAATTCCAACGTGACCAGCTCTTTGTGCAAGCACATCAAGTCACATTGTCATCACAGAAGTAATCAGAAACTCAACCTTTTAACTCTAAGGGAGTTGTAAAACTTACAAATAAAAAAAATAAAAAAAACTGGACTAGTGCTTTAACTAATTAATGTGCATATTTGAATGCATGTTTACAATGATTTTGACACCATGAAAATTTGACTGATTATTCAGGGTGATATCTCAGGACATTACATGGTGGTCTGTTTTTTCAGGTCTTTGGATTTAGGCAACCCCTGCTTTATATCTGGTGTCACATGGTAATCACTAATTGGTCCGAATGGCGATTTGATCTTGGACCTTTAAGGTCTTGAAATGTGAGAGGTTGGTATTCTGAATTCAACCTTTATTTACTCACATTGACCCTTACTGACCTATGGGCGTTATGTGGCGATAGCCTAAGCGCTTTTCTCCCAGCAAGAGATGAAGGGCCTGTACCTTACAGAAACAAGTCTGCTAATTCTGTAATGGTGTGTGGGAGAGATTGCTTTTGAGTTGAAGTGGGCTTTTTGATGGAAATGAAGAACTGGAATAGTGTAGAAGCAGTGTATCTACTCTTCTGGGGGCCAATGTGCAAGAATGCTTAGGCTAGGACTGTTGTTCTTCAACTTTTTTGAGAAGTTTTTTTTTTCTAGTTACCCTCTCTTGTTCTAAAATACTTCTCATCTGACGTCATCCTCCAACTCCTGACCTGCTCCTGCTAATACTCCTGCACTCAAACTGCTGAGAAATGCCCAAGATTAAAAGCTTACTTGGTGAATCAAAGAGAAACAGGTAAGACCCCCATAAATCCCTAGAAGAATATCTGAATCATGATGAGCTTTTATTTTAAGTCTTTTTCCCATATTATAATGAACATTCCTTTAGTGCAGCAGTATGCTTTTTGTCTCTGGGACCAGACTTAATATGTATGAATGCCTGTTATTACACTGCTTTCTGTAAAGCCCAGTTTACTGCTTTAAATCACTAGACTCTTAGAAGATTAGACTATTAGAACATTTGCAGTGAAGACCCCATTACTTTTTCTTCCTATCAAAATTAGGTTATTGTCATTTTGTAGACAAATGTATAGACTTTTTATTTGTTTATTTATTTAATCTGGACAATATTGATTGTTTTATTGACTTTTTGGACTTTTTGTATATATAATTTAAACTCCTTTTGCAGCCAATTGAAGGTATTATTGATATGTATTTTTTTTCTACTTCACGTTATTGATAACCCTGGTTGTGTATATTGTATATTTGACATGCAGTTTTTATTACACTGCATTTTTTTATGATCCCATCATATATCAAGCCTACGTTCTTGTCTAAATGTATATTACCCATTTTTTTAACATAAAACTCACTTTGACTTATTAAACCATAAACTTTATATGTTTTAATGTGCAATATCCATTTAGTATCTCCACTTTACATGGGAAATTTGCCCCTGTTGTATGGGTATATTTGTCGCAATAGCTAGAAATTATTATTTTGTAGTAGTCAAAATGATTAATTGAATATTAATTTTTAAAAATTGCCTTCCATGAAGATATTTTGTAAATCTCCTTTCGGAAATATATCACCATTTTTGGCTTAATTTTTTTTTTGCAAAATATTTGGACAACTTTAAAGGCTATTTTATCCAAATATTGTCCTATCCTCATACAGATGAAGTTTCAAGCGTGGGTTATTTACATGTTAAGTCAATGCAAAGATGTGAATAGACATCCTGTGGTGCGTTTCGCATGAATTAGGTGATGCGAATTATGTGGTGCGTATTGAGAATTTTGTGTGTTTAATGCGCTTAACTCACGAATCACGTGATTTTGTCGAGTTGGAAAATCTTAACTTAAGTAGACATTCGTGCCGCATTAACCAATCAGGAGCTTTCTCTTATAGGGGCGTGATCATGATGTAGCGACTGCAGTTGGTGTCCCTAGAGGAACTGGACATGGCTCAGTCGGAAGCACCGCTGAAATTTTTCATCATCCAGGTATAGTTTCTGGAGAAGTTTATGAACTCAGAGCTAGGTGCATCTCTGAAAGAATCTAGTGCACTCAGACATGGTGCCAAATGAATATACACTGTTTTTCAGCCTCCCTAAAGCACATAAAGCACAGCTACTCTCTCAATAAAATCCATGTTAGCCATTTAGCTAGAGTCACCAGGCAGACTGAAGCCATGCCCATGATGTGACTTCATGTTTATTGTGAGGTGAATTTAATGCATGAAGTGATGATGTGCAAATGAAGCAAGTATACTCAAAATGTTCAGGCATTATTTACGCTCTAACAGTGAAATTTATTTGCGCGTGCTGCAACTGGTGTGAACACAGCATCAGAAACCATACGTCAATGCTTTTGAAAGCTTGTATAGATTCAGATTTCAGCTGACGTATAGCTCTCAATTTCCAAAAGTTTGCTCTTATGACTGGAGTTGTGGTCCAGTGTCACTGCGAGTTGCTCGTTCCCTGTTGTGTCCAAAATCATTTGTTGTTTGCAGCTTTTTCATAAATTGTGCATGTTGTTTATAATTGAGTATTTTATAACCAGTTTCTCTCATCTCTTACCGTTGAATGACAGAGAAAGCCGAACACCACCATGACGATAGCAGGAGTGAGGATGAGCCCGAAGACCAGTCCAGCCAGGCAAGCATTGATGGCGGCGATCAGCAGGTTTTGTGCAGTGACCAGCACCGAACAGGCCCAGCAGTCCAAAGAACCCCGCAGCTCCAGCGGTGCTTCACCTCCGCCAGCCTCTGGGGAGTAAGGTGGAGGCACGACCACTCCAGAGCCACCTACTGCAGTCCCGGCTGGCAGGGTGGAGGCTAAGGAGTTGGTATGCTGGAGATTGGAGTGATGGTGCTGGTGGTGATGACTGATGCTTGGGAGCTCCTCTGAGAGGTCGATGGTCTGGTGATGAGCCCCCTTTTCCAGTGTGTCGTTCATGCTCATCCTGATCTGAAGATGGTAAAGATTGAAATACTGAATCACTTTAAAATCTGAAAGTTGTCCATTGATTGGTTAGGTGCTTTCAGTTGTGCCCTAAACATATGCGAAAGAACTCCGAAAGGTTTTAAGCAGTACTAGAAAATGTAGGATAAAACTTGTTGGTGATGATTTCATGTCAGGCATCTGTTGAAAACTATTTAGTAACTTTCTGACCTCAAAAGTGTCAGATACTGATCTATTATTTACACCTTTCTCATTTCGCCTGAACGATTTGCCTTTTTTTTAAACTTTCTATTATTTGTCTGTTTTTTTATATGGTATTATTACTCATCCAAGAAGCACTGTTGGGTTATTATAATTTACTGCTGAGAACAACAACAATAGAAACCATCACAAAATGTATTTATTATTTTAATTTATTGTTTTAATTTATTATTATTATTTAAATAGTTATTCATATTTGAAAGGGACCATATATAAGGCTTTCTTAGATGCAGTCCTGACTGTCATCACTGCTGTCGACACCCTGACTAATCTGAGGCTGATCTTTGCTGGTGATTTTGGCTCTGCTAGGCTACCCTTAGATTATTTTCATTCTCTTTAGCAGTTGTTTAAAAACCTGAAAAGTTTGTTAAATTAAATTTCGTCATGTTGAATTAGACATCTGTTTTGGGCTTTGCTAACCACTCTGTAAAAGTTCACAGTGAGGTTAAAACGCTTATCATTAGGAAACTAGACTTGTATGATCTTTTAATTAGGTCTTTTATCAGAGGTTGATCGTAATCTGAAAGCTAATTGGCCCTTTGTGGTGGAATTTGGTATTTGAGTGTGTTTGGATCAACAAAGATGATACGATCAAGTGATGAAAAGTGAGGCCGTGACACAGCGGTAACCCAAAACTTCTGTACAGTCATAAACAAAGCTCAGTCTTACAGAACTTCTGGGCCGTTTCCCCTACTGAAAAAAAGTAGCCTGGCTTTTTAACACAATCATGAGTTTATATCCCTCAATTCATGCTGTTTTTTTCACCACAGGTTTCTGTGATTTACTAGTTTTTATGACAATTACGAAAATTTGTTTCTGTTTTTTCTTATCTCTTCTACTTGTTTATATATAAGGGACATTCTACCAGAAACGGACATTATCTGTCCCTGAAATAAAAAATAAATACAGTGAATAAAAATATTTCATCCCAAAAATGCCTAAAATGAACAGAAATGACTAAAATGGAATGTCTAAAATGATTTGTGTGAGTTGTTCGGTAAAGGAATATGTCATTTATTTGGTTCTCAGAATTTTTTTTTTTTTTTTTTTTGCATACTCTGTGCTTGTCCTCAGCCCAATCAAACCTACAGCAACCTAAGTTTTTGTTATTATTCGGATCAATTGATTAAAAACGTGAAATTAATCAATTCTACAAATAAACACTATTTTATAATTGGCCCATGTCTCAGTCAGTCCTGCCACATTTCCATTCAATTTAACATACTGTAAAATGCGGAGAAGCCAGTGACAGTGATCAGCCATGCATTCTATCATTGAATTATATGATTTTATGCTTGTTTTTGTATGATTTATTTGAGGGCGACAAGCTTAAAGGTCAGGCCCTGTCACATTTTTATAAGTGAAAATGTACGTTTCTGGTAGAATGTCCTATAAAGACCAGTTCTGAGGGGGGGCAATAGCCTGACCAGTGACCACTTTCATACAGGTTTATTATATTGCAATTCCAAATTTCTAACTTGCAGTTGATACAAACCTGCAGTTCTTACTTATTTTCTTCAAAGCTGCCATTTTATCCTTGGTTTCAATTGTGTCTTATGAAGTCAGAATTGTGGGAGAAGTCCCCGTTACCTTTAACATTTACCTATATTGAATCTCACAAAGAACATATCAAGGTTAAATTTTACACAGATTTAAAATTGCGAATATATTTTTGTTTTAAATGTAAAAAAACCATTATACAGATTTAAATGAAGGTTTGGTACAAGCATCAATGGTTTAGTAAAGAACCGTAAACCTCAATTTAGTGTTTTCCCCATTTATAATAAAGCACCATTTTCCTCCAATCACTCGCCTTCACTTTTCAATTGGTTCATCATTTTCCAAATCATGTGAGGACACAATCATTGTAATGCCAAACATTACACCATAAAAGGTTAATGGCATATTCAGAGATATCCTGAATCCATTTAAACAGCATAGTTTAGCCTGGCTTTTTAAGAACAGAATTAGGTCTGAAAACTCTATTGTGCTTGACTTTTTTTTTTTTTTTTTTTTTTTTTTTTTTTTCTTTATGAAGTTCAAACCAGTTTAAGGTTTTCTGCTCTTATGGAGTGCAAAAAAGGTGTCCTTCCCCCATCCCAGGTTAATAGCGCTTCAGAACAATAGGCAGAGGTCAAGCAACATAAATACTTTACACGCCAGACAGCTGTGGCTTCAGTGCTATATGATAATCATCTAAAAATGGATACAGGATGGTCTCCGACTTTCTCTCACACACACACACACATACATTAAACACTAGATCCTGATTATGCCATCAGTGATGTATGATGAGGGTGACATGCACACGTCTGTGCGCTCCTTGACCGTTGTGTTGTCTTCCTGCCTTTGTATTCTGTTTGTCAGCGCCAATATGGCAGGTGACTCAACGTATAACAAACGCTAGATCACCACTAACAGGAAATGAGTACACTATGCCAAACCTGGAGAACGACTGGCCGCTCCACCCGCTAACGCTATTTCCACTTTTCTGAGAATTAATTTAGTTTAAACTTAGAAATGTTATAATCATCCATGTTTATCTTAAGAGTAGATTGTGGGGTGGGTTTTACGTTGCTGTTTGTTGTAGGTTTGATATAGGGTTATTTGAGGGTATACGCCATAGTTATAACAAAACGGAAAACTAAAAATGTATGTTATTGTTTTTTTTGCCATTCACTTATATTTGTTGAATAAAAACTAATTTCAAAGTGCAAAAAACTAAACACAAACTTAAAGTACAAATTTAGGTTTTCTATAAAGTTTTAATATATATAATATTTAATATGTATAATATAATATAATATAATATAATATAATATAATATAATATAATATAATATAATATCATATTTTTTAAAATCTATTTTAAGGCTACTTTTTTATGGGAAATAGTTTGAAATGGCTCTCTATTGCCATTGGTGGTTTATTGAAAAACCCCCAGAGAAACCTTTCATCCAAATAATAACTTTTTTTTTTTTTTTACAAAGAAGAACATTTTTAAAACAGTTCTTTCTCAAACTGAAATAATTAAGCCATTCAGCTTCTGAAAGAGATTAAGCCTCAGCCAGGTAATAAAATGTAATGCAAAAGTAACTCAAAAATAATGCAATTCATTACCATAAAAAGTAAATAAGTAACAGAACTAGTTACCTTTTTTTAGGGAGTAACTCAATATTGTAATGCATTACTTTCGAAAGTAACTTTATTTACAACTATGTATATGTAAATATAACCCTGGACCATAATGTTGCACAGGTATATTTGTAGCAATAGTCACAAATATATTGCATGGGTTAATTTACGTTTGCTTTTTAATTTAAATTTTAGTTTAAAAACATGTTCCATGAAGATATTTTATGAATATCCTACATTTGTGTAGGACAAATACCATATAAATATATTAAACCTATAAATATCCCATTGAGCTTTTCATTAAAATGGCTTTAAATTAAATTTTCTCAATATATTTACTAACTATTTAATTTTTTTTTTCAGGTTACAGGTTATCAGATAGCTGTATCTTAGGCGAATATTGTCCTATCCTAACAAACCACATCAATAAAAAGTTAATTTATTCGGCTTCTAAAATCTAGTTTAGCCTTATGATTGTTTTTGTGGTCCAGTGTCACAATTCATAATCTAGAAATATGAAGTCTTTCATTAGATTTCCCAGACGTGCACACTATTGCTGAAATACAGTTCTGTAAATTGAAGTTAAAAGAGCAATCACATATTCATGCATGTGTAAATTCCAAACCTTGCCCTGCTGTAGCCTCTAATAGGTCAGTCTCTCATTCACCTTCAGTCTCAATTCCTCCAGAGCAGCAGCACTCCAGCAGTCCTTTTCTTTCTCTCTAACACAACATACAGTACACTTTCAGTTCAAGGTCCTCTCTGAAATTGCTGTCCTCGTCGGCTGATCCTTGCTCTCATTTAAGTTCTCAGCAGTGTAGTTGGTTTGAGCACAGACTGGTTCTCTCTCCCAGACTAAGATATGGATGTGTCCTGCCAGGCTGTTTTAGCAGTGCCTCTCTGTGTGCCTCCCTCATGCCTCCTCCCCTTTCCCTCACCCTGCTCTTCTTTACTCTTTGTGTGGGGGAAGGAATGTTTATTTAAAGAGTTGACGTGTAGACTTTAATTTCTCCTGGTGGTTAGAAAGAACTTAAAACCTCCGCACATTTACACCACACCTTCCACATCTCCCATCGCTGGTGCTCAAACTGTAAACTGCTCAGACCAGACGGTGGCGAGTGTTTGTTTTCTTCCAATCATGTGTTGGTTTGCTTGGTATTGCTCTTTCCAAGCAATCAATGCTTAAACTCATGTTATTCATCATCCGCCACTCATAATACAACTCTTTTGCAACTATCAGTTTTTAGGGCAGTCAGCCAAAGTGAACCGTTTTTGCTAGAGTTTTGACTTGTTTCTACTAAAAATCTTCTTTTTCTTTTCTTTTTTTAGTTCTGAAGTCATATTTGACTCAGTGATAGTCAATGTAACCCAGTAATTCTCAAATCTGGCCTTTGGGGCTCCCTTGCCCTTCCCATTTTGTATGTCTCTTATTTGACAGGCAAGAATCAGTTCGTGGAGCTGTGTTAATGAGCTGTTAATCTGATGTGATAAGTTTCAGTCAGATTTCAGGCCTCATCACAGTACAGAAACCGCATTAGTGAAAATAACCAACGATTTACTCTTAACTGATGACCAAGGGTGCATCTCATTACTAGTTTTACTTGATCTCAGTGCTGCATTTGACATCATCGACCACAATATCCTCATAGATCGCTTGTCCCTGGACACCTGTAGAATTTAAGCCATACTTAACAGACCGTTAACAGTTTGTAAATATGAATAGACAACTTTAACAAGTCAGGCCAGTAAAGTATGGGGTGCCTCAAGGATCAGTTTTAGGGCCTTTGCTGTTTACAATATACATGCTACCCCTGGGAGACATTATTAGAAGACACAGGATCAGCTTTCACTGCTATGCAGATGATAATTATATATTTCAACAAAACATGAAACGTCTAAACTGTCAAAGCTAACTGAGTGTATTAAATGTGTTAAATACTGGATGACCAACAATTTCCTTCTCTTTTAATTCAGACAAAACAGAATTATTACTTATTGGGCCTAAATCCTGTACACAGCAGATCTTACAACTCGACTTGCAATTAGAGAGATACAAAGTTAGCATTAGCTTTACTGTAAAAGATCTGGGTGTTATATTAGACAGCAAAATCACTTTTGAAAATCTTATCTCCTATGTCACAAAAACAGCATTCTTTTATCTGAGAAATAGGTTTTGAAGTATGCTATCCATCTCAGATGCAGAAAAGCTAGTTCATGCTTTTATGACTTC
>CAIGQQ010037820.1:6615199-6642387 GCA_903798035.1 Danio albolineatus
ATTATTATTATTTACTAATCGCCAAATCACTGTATCAAAACAACCAGGAATACTTTGACTCAAACCTTATAATGAAACTTACCAGATTAGCCAAAAAAATGTGCTGGTAATTTATTAGTTGACAACTTTTGAGGAGCTTATAAACGTGTAAAGTTGGAAGATGTTTGTTGTGTGAACACATCCATGATCCATCCATCCAAGTCAAACTGCTCTAGAATTTATTTAGAAATGGAGATTGCAGTGATATTTTCAGTAATCTCAGTCTGCTTGCCTGCCAGGCATGTTCATAATACATTTAAAATGTAGAATTAGACTTATTAAGCTGATGATTTTAGATTTTTTTACTCCAAAATAAAACAAAGTAATGAATAAATGAAATAATGGAATGAAATTTCAGATGATCGTGTTTAAAAATTTGACATGAATATGAGGGTTTGAGTAAACTGCATTTTGTAAAGCCACATGGGATAACAGACTGGATCACAAACATCTGATAGGAAGGACAGATGGGGAGATGTGAAAGAAGGATGGAGGGGCAAAACATGATGAAAAGGCTATCTGAAAGCACAGAGGGAGCGCCTGGGCATGGGAGGGATACAGTAAATGTTGGGTTGCGTAACTGATAAGAGTATAACCATCAGCAGCAGGAATCAGTCATATCGATTGATGTGTCCGACTCAATGCTGCTTTCTACTGCTGATATTTGTTTACTGTTTCTCACCCATGAGATTCCTGATCTCGCAATAGATGGTGTTTAACACTTTTTTTCTTTTTCTTTTTGATCCAACCCATGTTAAAGTGGAATATCTTTGAGCACTTTAAAGGGATAGTTAATATTCTGTCATCATTTACTCCCCCTTCATTTGTACCAAACCAATTAGAGTTGTTGTTTTATTGAAAAACAAAACCAAAAGGCGATGTTTTGGAAGAATGCTGGAAACCTGCAACCACTAACATCTGTAGGAGGAAACACAAATACTATGGAAGTGAATGGTTACTGAAGGTTTCCATCCTTGTTCATCATGTCCATTAACTGGTTTGGAACAAGTCAAGGCGGTGTAAATGATTCCTTTAACAAGTTCCTTAAGAAATTCTTATTTGCTGAAAGTGAGTGACTCCACTGTAGTCAAGCTCAGAATGGTTTGGCTCCTGTTTATTTGACTGATTTATGATCTATTCATAATTCTGTGATGTCTCTCAGGTCATCCAACCAGAGACTCTTTTTTTGTCATTATTTATAAAGCAAAAACTATTGTTGAGCAAAGGTTTTCCTTTTTCTTTAAATGAACTTAAAGGAAACCCAACATAAACACAACAAAAATGCTGGATTTAACCTTGGGTCAAATGTGGACAACCCCAACATTGGGTTAATTTTTTTAAAGTAAAATACATTTTGAACCCAGGTGTTGGGTTTGTCCATGTTTAACCCAGTCATGTTCTCACTCAAAAGCGAGTCACCTTAAAATCCCCTCCTCCTCTTTTGTTTTTAGGCTAAATGCATCATTCATCAACTTCTGGGGTTTGTTCTTCATACATGGATTAGCAATTAACTGGATTTGGGTATTGATGATTTGAAACCATCAAGGATCTTTTCATTTTTCAAAACTCATCCAAGAGTTCCTATAGTAACATGTCTGGCAGCTTTTAAACTTGCTTGAGTAAAATAGTAAAAAAAAAAACATGCAACCTACACTCGGTGTTCTCTCCCCAAGGGGTGCAAAGACAACATTTATTCATATGGACTTTTTAGATACAAACGTTACTATTTTAAGGTACCGACCCAGCTTCTGTACAATTTGTGTATGATAACAGATATGGCCAGTATTCTTCTTTTTTTTTTTTTTTTAAGGAAATGAATAATAATTCATGCACAGTTTGACAGCTGACATGACTGTGACACCTTTACCGATATCAGAATGCTTTTTTGATGCTAAATTAATTGAAACATCAATGAAACTTGAATACTATAATAAATAATATCCCCCCTAATAGTAGCCCACAACTAATGTGGAAAGTTATTGTGCATCATATTTAACAAACACTTTACTACAGATTTTATATAATTTTGTTCGCATGGGTATTAATCAGATGATGTCACTATGCTGCTGTGCTGTCAGCCAATCGTTGCATTGCTGATCATGATTGTGAGGATTGATAGCTCGGTCCTTCACAACACACGCAGAGATCTCAGATCAGTTCATCCAGACTTTTCAATCTGATTCTTGAATTGTTTGAAGAACCAAATTAACCAGTATCAGCCAAATCATCTTAGATTATTTAAGCAAAGCACGAAGAGCAGGCCCCTGGTTTACAGCAAGTATTATTATGAGTTTACAGCGTGCTCTTTCATGTGCACTCTTAAAAATAAACATGTCAAGAACTGAACCTTTTTCATAGTATGATCGAATCTGTTCCATAGATGTTAATGGTTCTACATAGAACCAGTGATGCAAATAAGAATCTTTAGCATAAGAATGTACAGGTTTAGTTTTCATTTTGGCTTTCTGAATGGAGGAAAATTGAGCAATATGATAAAGGAGGGGGGTCTGTGTGTTTCCTGTACTTACAGGAAATAGGAAATCCGCCAGCCTGTGCAGCGTTAACCTCTGTGTGAGCCTGATGTCCTTTTCAACTCTACCAGAGGTCTTGTTTAATCCTGCTTATCCAAAGTCAGTTTAGATAAACATGTCTTGTAAAAGAAATGAATTATCAGGGTGGGAGTAAAATTGTGCAGTAACTGTTTGGCAGTGAGCTCTTGGTGGGCATGCTTGAATTTGTTTGTTGTTAACAGCTTGCTGTATCTGGCCATCACTTCATCTGTTACATCAGACACATTAAAGCTGCCGCATCAAATCAGTGCGCTTGTGCCAAACATGCATCAAAGTTTAGCGATTGGACCTGTTACTGTGAGCTGATCACAAATCTCCAGTTCCTCTGCGTCAGCAGGAAAGATATGGATGAGCCTGACGCAAATACATCAGATGAATAAACAAGGATAAATATTCTCCTGTAACAGCGTGTCTGGTACAGCCTGATGAAAACTGACTGAAGGAACACATTTACAAATTTTAGTTTGGAAAAAAGAAAAAAAAAGTGCTGTTTGACTAAAGGTGTTTACATCGCTAGGTTTCACACAGTTACGCTCTTTAGTATGTGTGCTAAAATCCAAGGCAACCATTTTACTGCTATATGTATACAAACTCGATAGATGTTCGTTACAACTTATTAAAATGATTACAAATTTAAAACTAAATAAATGAAGGCTTTTGAATGAACAGAGACATGAGACAGATCAAAGTTTATCAAAAGCATTTAATATTATTCAGAGTAATCATATCAATATCACACGATTTCACAAAGTGTTTAAGACGTGTCTGGCTCAGTTTGCTTCGTGTGTGAATTCCAAAACAGTGCAGATTTTAAATAACCACCAAAAAATTATCAAATAAAAACGAGAAAGAAAAGAAAATGTGTTTATATTGCAACAGGAAAAATTTCTTTAAAAAAATTGAGTAGCACGAAGTCAGCACCATCTATCATAATCAATTTCCTGATAATACATGAATTATTTCACGCTAACGCCTCAAAAACTGTAAAAAAAAAATTACAGTATAGAAATCAAAACAATAATGCGTTAAATCCCCTTTCACACAGTTACTTGTTCCAGTAAACCGCCACAATTTACAGGTCAGTGTGGTGTTGTGTTTCTCCACATATATGCCTCAGTTTAGGTGTATGAAACCCACTGCTGCCAATCACTGTGTACTTTGTGTATTAAAAGTTTATGTCAGCTGTAAACAGCATGACAAACATGTCCTCAAACGAACAGCATTTACAATAGGACAAAAGCACCACGAAATGGTTAAGATAGGTATCAAAAACTGTTCTTAGACCCAATCCATGAATCACCTGAATTTACGAGTAGCTGCTAATCTAGGCTCATGATTACTGACATCAGTCCAAGTCACCATCATAAAGAAACAATATTCAGAGAGTGCAGGTCTAGTCTGAAAACCTTTTAGACACGACTCCTGAATTTTCAAAAGAAACAAGTGAGCGAGTGTTCAAATATATATAACAGTGATCACATTGAGGTCATCAAAAGTGGGGAAAAATGCCGTTTTAAAACATCGGTGTATAACAGACATCTGATTAGTCAAATCCTCTGTGCTCTTCAGTCTAGATGGACAAGGAGTTAGTCATGAGATTTAATATATATATATATGCATGTGTTTATCAATATTTAAAGGGGGGCAAGCACCACCAATCAAAAAATAAAAATCAGCACCCTTTAAAATATTACAGATGATTTAGAACAATAGAAACCATTAATACATCTCTGAAAACCATGTTGAGGCAGGGGAGAACATTTTATATCCAATAAATAGAAAAACATTTTAAATTATAAAAACCTTTCAGAGAATAGATCTGTAAAGAGGTGAGAGACAATTCACTGAACAAAACAAATGAAAGCGGACAATTCTACTCACAAAACACAAGAATCGGACTGATTCTTGCCAACGCAAGCCTAAAAACGCATTTCCTGATGATATAAACAAAACAATCCACACTAAAACTGAAAAGAATTCTTATAAAACCCGTATGTTTTGAAGCATTCTGAACAACTGTATTTCTTTTAATTCTTAATGCCTTAGAAAAATGTCCATAGCTCTATTATTAGTATTATTAATTTGTTTTTTCTTATCTCTTCACTAAATACAAGTCACAAGGCCAATGTGGTATATATCTAGGCTGTTCTAGGTTGAAAAATAATAAATTATCGGAGAAAAATAAGCACCCACGAAAAGTACAAAGAGCATTTACATGTTTCAGTTCTCAAGAAAAGAGCATCATGAAAGAAAAGCCAAAGGAACAGGAACTCCTCCACAGCACCAAACTGCGTTCCACTTCAAGTCCCGCAGAGCCATTCAGAGGTTGGTACACAAGAGTCTTATTGGCTGATTGGTTCTGTAAACAATGCTGAGTAAACTGCTTCTCGATTGGTTCTTGTTTAACAAATATTAACAGTAGTAGGTTTTTTTTCTCAACGCTAAATGTTTTAGGTCTTAATTGGACTAAAATAAAAGATCTTGTCCTGCGAGCAGGAGTTTTGGTTATGGCTGTGTGAGGGAAAGGGATGAGACGTCCTCATCGAGTGCTGGGACAGACGGCCTGAGAAAACACAAACAAATGACAGAGGTTAGATCTTGCTAAAGCTTTCTTTATGTTTCTTCACATTCACAACAGCTCTGTTAAAGTCATTGTTGAATCCATACAGTTGAGTGTCTGGCAGAAGCAGTTTTATCTTTTCTTAGCATTGATCAAGGAACCGAATTAGACCATCGTCGTCATCATCATCATCTCACTCAAAAATGATCAAATCATAGATAAATATCCTTTTCATTTGCTGTCAGAGGTAGTACACTGCCTAACTACAGAACATCTGTGGTCATTTGAACGAGATGCTAATGGTCTAATCAGATGAATTGTTCTATGCTAAACTAAGCTAAATGTACTCCCACCAGACCTGGAGATCGTTCGAAAAAATATACACAATTTTAGGGAAGCCTACCTGGTATTAAAGTCTGATTGATACTTCTGCATCAAGCGCACGCGTATGGTCTAACACAGCGCAGTAGCATACCGTTCAACGTGGCTAACGCGCACCTCAAAAAAATGTAATTACACGTCACAATGCATAGCGCAAGCTCTGTGATTAGCGTGGTACAAGCGTCGAGAACTGTGAAGTGGAAACTGGTGTTTTGTGTTTACCTTACGATTAAAGTTGTTGCACGTCCGCCAGTTCCCACCTATGAATGAGCGAGTTTTAGCTACTTTACATTACATTTACGTTAAGGTAGTGTTCAGAAAAAACAAAACACCAGCGAAGAAACACGACACAGAGGAACACAACCTCCTGTCAGCTTGTGTTTTCACAGATCAACACAAACAGCACGCAGAAGTATAAATGCATGACTATGCACAAGGCAGGCGCCGTTGGTCACGCTGATCACTCGATGTGAAGTATAAATCAGCCTTAAGAAATGATTTCACCAGTCCGATCAGAAGTGAATTAAATAATTTAATTTAATATAAACTGATGGAGAAAGGGGATAACAAGTGGTTTCATTTATAAAATGTGCATTCACACAGATTTTACTGAGTGTGTGCATGCTTAACTTTTTATATTTATACAGATTTTTGACCTTGTCCTCTTTCAAACCACATCCAGAGTTAGTGGAAACCCCAGTTGATCAGACTGCTTTCCTCATGCGGTGGAATGTGCTGAGAAACCCACAAAAATGATTCGGGACAATTCGCTTATTCCATACTATGCGATGTTTTTAAACTGTACATGCTAGAAAGGATTTAAACGTTGCCATCTGAAATTGTAAATCTAGTCTGAAGCTGTAGACAGCATGAGACTGATTCCTGTGACCCTCTAAGGACAGATGAGCCTCGAGTTCTCCAGCCTTCGGCACCTAGACTGCAGCTCTGCACAAGACGTTTGGCCACAGGAGAAATGGTTGTGCCCAACTGAGCCTGGTTTCTCTGGAGGTTTTTTAATTCTTCACTTTCACCAATTGGTGAAAGTTTTTTTTCCTCGCCACTGGCTTGCATGGTTTGGCACCTGTAGAGCTACACATCGATGGATTTGCTCTTGAGTGTTTGGACTCTCAGTAGTAAATAAACCACGCTGAACTGAACTTCAACACTGAAAACTGGACTGACACAGTTTCAATTTACTATAACCTTCTATGTGAAGCTGCTTTGACACAATCTACATTGTTAAAGCGCTATACAAATAAAGGTGAATTGAAGCTTAAAAAAAAAAACCCAAATCATTAGAACTCTTATCAGTGGTGATTCTGATAGTGTTCTGTGTAGTTCAGCTGTAATCAGAGCACATGAAAGCTGATACTCTTTGTATTTTTTCTGTTGCATTGAAAGATCTGGAGAGACTGTATAGATATACTGCACACAGCAGGCAAGTGGACAATAAAAATGCTACACAAACAGGATTGTGTTTCCTTTTGCCGCCGGTGTAAAACAGAAGCATAGTGTGTGTGTTTCTGCACTCACCAGGGTGAAGGAGTCGTACATGTTCATGAGCTCTTCCATGCGGTACTGCTCCAGCACCACTACATTGGAGAGGTTTGGGCTGCGTTGACGTGCACAGTCCTCACAGTGCACCACGTACATCTTCCGACTGCCGTTCTCGCTGGTTACAAACAGCAGGTTGAACACCTCCACCTGCACAGAAACAAAGAAAACACAGGCTCATCAATAAACCAAAGAGCGCTGCACATTAGAGTAGACATTGTAAGTATCCAACCTGCCATCTTTATCTTGCAGATGTAAAGACAATGTTGCAAGAGACATTTTCTTAAGAAGACATCTCCAGATATTAAAGACGCAATGTCATGTATAAGGTAACATGAGCCAATAAAACCCATGTGTAATAGATGTTCATCCTGTTGCATGCCAAGTTCTGATCCTTTTAAACTATGTATGGGTCAAATTAAGCTGTCTGAATATAAAGACGCTGTTATCTGTAACCTCTCTACACGCCACAGCTGACTACGTCCACTTCTGAAGCATTTCTCAAATCTGGAGGAGTTTGTTCCTGGGCCTCTAGTGACACCAAATGGAAATGCATAAATTGTCCTGCCAACTAAAATGGCCTTGCATGACAGAAATGCACTCACGTCACACTCGTTACAGTAGTAGGCCGGCTCATCCTTCACTCTGCTCTGGTAGGAAATCTTCTTTCCTGCTGCCACCAGCTGATCCCTCAGGATCTGAATGTGCTTAATAGACTGGAGGAGACAGTGTCTGAAAGGGAGGAAAGGAAAATATATGAAACTTTTATACTAACTGATGTAAATCAGTGAGGAGGCAGCTGCGTACATACTTGATCATGTTGTAGGCATCTGGGTCGGTGACTTTAACAGTGCGGGCCACGTTCCAGGACACATGAATCATGGGTACGATGGATTTCACTTTCTTCACTTCGTTCCACTCAAATCTCTCTAAAGCCACCTGGTACTGATAAGCTACAAATGAACAGATCGACAACAGTGAGCTAAGGGCTAGCAAACAGCATTTACAGTTGCAAGATCATTTTACACATTTATAAACTGTTTATTTAACAAACATGAATGATACAAAGCTTCATCATTTTCCCTGTTAAGACAGCAGCTCCCTGGCACACATTGAAAATTTGTATGTGACTGAAATGATTTTCAGCTACATTATATCAGACGGCAAAGTGTGATTCACCGCAGGAAACAACAGTTCCCTTTTTTAGAAGTTACTTACCGCTTACGGGTCCCACATTCCAAGCAATGTTGTTGCACCAGCCCACGGCCTGAACCCAGTGTACAGTGCCTGCGTTGATCCACACCAGATCTCCTGGTCTTTGGATGAACCGGTATACAGGGATGTTAGCGCGGTACAAGTCATCCAGAACAGGCCACCATGATCCCGTCAAATAGTCCACTCCATGCCTGAAAGAGAAAATCATTCACAAATTTAAAATACTTCAACAATTGGACATTGTTTGCTATTAATGTTGTTGGCAGATTTTGTCCATCTCTTGTGGTTTGCAAAGACTGAACGGCACAATTACTCACTTCTCACAAAAATCACTGATGGCCTCCCAGTAGTCATCATGGACGGCAAACCACTCACAGTCTCCAGGTCCAATGTTGATGTTTACAGAACAGAAGTTGTTGTTCTCCTGGTGTCCTGATGACACAAACAATAAACACGAAATTTAACGTGAATAATAAAATCTATCATTGATGTAGCTACAGCTTCCAAAATTAGGAAAGTTATTTGAGATCGCCACAAACCTGGTGTGCGGCATCCAGGGACCTTCATGTATAGTTGTACTGTATTCATTCCCAAAATAGTGTGACCAACATGGCTCAGCATATTCCCACTGGAGGATACGCGCATGAATGCTGGCAACTTCTGCAGCTCCTGCAACTGAGGCTTCCATCTAAACCATGAGATGCAATACAATGAAGTTAATTCATAGAGCCCTAGAGTTGAACATATTTACAGGTCTATGCAACAATGCACAATTATCTTACCTTTTGGAATCAGACAGGTCAATATTTGTGCCAAATTTTATTATTTTCCCCACAGTTTTCTGCTCTGAACTGTAAATATAATGAAAGCATATTAGGTAAAAGCATTCAAGATTATAAACTCATACACGTCTGCATTTAAGAAGGGTGTTGTTACAGATTTAATTAAATCCATTTTTATTATATAATAAACTTTTATTTTTATTTTGGACTAATTCAGATATTAAGGGCTGTGGTTGTACTGGTAATTTTTGGAACTAATTACCTGGAGTTGGGTGCTGAGGTGTTACTGGTTGTACTCTCAGCTTTAGTGGCTGGCTTTTCATCATCATCATCCTCCTCATTATCACTGCCTTTCTCTTCCTGCAAATTCAGAAAGTGTTGAGTGAGTGTATGATGTATACGATTCTAATGGCAATGTTTACTTATTTATATCAGGGCTGTACAAACATAAATTCTGAAGTACTTGAAAAAAGTTTGTGCTCATACCTGTAAGCTCTCTTGGAAGCTAGATGCCTGGTACTGTGCATACTTGGCAATTGTTGTATGTGACCTGCTGCTCTCACAGGGCCAGGTCTGGCCAGTGCCACTGGCATCCCAGTTCTCATCTGCTGGCTGTTGGACCTGGGTTCGGACCTCAACTGCATGCTCTGAATTTGCCTCCACCAAAGACTTTGTGGAAAACAAACCAAGATCTACAAAAAGAAAAGATAGCACTAAGTTTAGAAAGACACTGTGTATCTAGCTACGCATTTATCCATTAATCATGGAGAAAACTTACTTAATCTGAGAGAGCCAGCTAGTCCACGGATGACTGTAATGGGGTTTTTAGGATCTGTACAAAACTGCAGCAGGACTGGAGAGAATGCATCTCTTTTACTTTCCAACTGCAAGAAGAAAAAAAAAAACAGGCATGCAATTATTAAAATTTAAAGACTAGATTCCCAGATTTTTCCCCTGACTATCATTAAAAAACTGAATTTCCTTTCCACAAAATGAAGAGAAAATTTGTTGTGCTTTGCATAATATTACATTGCGTTAGGCTTGAATATTAATTTAATAAAATCAGTAGATATTACGAAAGCAACTATGGATAATTTTATTTGTAACAAAAAGAAAAGAAAAATTACAGCACTCAATCAACTTTGGTGGTGAAGTGGTATAGAAATATATCTGACCTTCTAAAAAGAATTTGACATTCCTGAAATTCTAGGAACCATGGGAGCTCTGGGTTATATATGCATGCAGTATAACACAGTGACCACAAGGGGGCTTGGGAAAAATGTTGATTACTTTTTTGCTTACATAGATGCTTGGTGTAGGGGGGTTGAGTTTCTCACGAGGAATGGGCAGCTCTGTGCTCGAAACAGGTTTCACCGAGAAGGCATCCAGGAGATAAGATTCCTTGAATTTCCCCTTCACACGAGCAGCCCTGAAATTTTCATTGTGCAAAATACATTAAACTGCAACTATAGCCCAAATAAACTTTTTCAGAGATGTCCTGTATGCAAATATTGCTTACCTGCAGGCTCTGATAATTTCACTAGCAGAGTTCTTTATAGTTATATCTTTCAGAGGAATCCTTCTCTCCTCTACTTCTGAAGCAATAAATGTCTCCCTGTCCCCACTCTCTACCTTTATGAGACGAATCTTCAGTTCCTTAGGGGGTCCATCTGTTAGTGCCTTCAGTTTCCGAAAGTCATCAGAACATAATGCTGATGAACCTGATGGGAGATCGGAAGAATGTCCAGAGCTGCTGCCCTTGTCTCTAATCTGAGTCCACGCTTCACCTTCATTCTGGGGTCGGCTACTTTCTTCTTTCCTTCTCCTCTTGTCTCCATCTCGCTCTTGTTCCTTCTCCCTTAGCTCCTTACTCTGAAGGTCCAGATTACCTAGCACTTGCCTGCTTTTCTTTTCCTTGTGTGACTTTCCATCCCTGTGTCTTCGACTGGAGCTGGAAGAAGAGGAGGAGGAAAGGGATGCATCGTCATGTCTTTCTCTGTGCTTTTTCTTTCTCTCCTTCTTGTCCTCGTGTTTTTTGCTACTGCTGCTGTGTTTGTGTTTCCTTTCTCGTTCTCTGTCTCTGTGCCGTTCCTTTTCTTTATCAGGTTTGCATATCTCACGAGCCTCTGCATTTGAATGATCTTTAAAAGGGATTATGTGTTTATTCACTTCCAAGCTTTGACCAAGCTCTGCTAGTGAAGACTCTGAGATTGTGGTCAGCTTTGGTCGTCTTTCCAACAAGTCTTTCATGCTTCCAGAATCCACCTCTACTTTGGGTTCTTCTGAAATCTCTTTCTCATCATGATTGCCCAAAAGAGCTGATGGGCTTATCGTATCCCCCCTTTTCCCCTCTGATTCACAACTGGTAGGCGAGAGGGGACAGGTCGGACCTGAGTTACTAATGGCAGGGGTTTGCGTTGGACTGCTAAAGCCTGGGTGACTGGCTGAACCTGATGTGGGAGAAGTACTTTGTTGCTGCCTGCAAATGTCAGGCCCCAAAGAAAGAGATGAAGAGTACTTCACTCCCACAAAAGCAGAACGAGGAGGTCGTCCAAAGGGACCACCCCGGTATGTATACTTCTGACTCTCAAGTACAGATGCAAGGTTTTTAAACATGCTGTTCACACCTGTCTGATGAAGGTGTGGGCGCTGAGGTGGTGAACAGGACGGCGTTTCATCTTCTCGATCCACTTCATCTTCATCCTCCTCACACTCACTTTTCTCTACCTCTGAAATGCCATAAAGCTTGGCCAGGTCACTGTGGCGATAACTGGTTCCTATTGTGGCAAGACTGCCATCTTGGGACTGAACACTATTGGAATTTACAGACTTGGGAATGACCTTGAGTGAAGAGGGAAGAACCTCTTCATCTTCCTCGAGTGAGGATGTGCGGCTGCAAGGAGATGCCAGTGAACCTTGCCGACTTAACACAGGTGGGCTTGCATGGCTATCCTGCTGATAATCCTCAGCTGGTGATTGCTTTAGGGCAGGCACAAGGTCCGGTGCACACAAATAACTCTTCACGGGAGCCACATTTGTAGAAAATTGAAGTTCAGACACTGCTTGTTCTCCCTTCTGACCAGAATACAACTCCTCCTCTTTCTTGATTGACTCATCCAGCATCTTCATAATGTTTGCTAATCCATCAGGCAAAAGCTCAGAAGTTTCTTCCTCAAATTGGGCACCATCTGAATCACCACTACAGCTACTAGCATTGCTACCCAGACTTTGAAGTCCTGCACTGGGCATTTGTTTTTGAAGGCTGTTTTCTGCCATGCTAATTAATGTGCATGAAGAGTGAGCATCCTTGTGAAAAGCTTGATAAAGTTTGGGTGGCTCTCGCAGGGGTGGAGGGTTAGGAATAGCATCAATTATCGCAACATTTTGAGCAGTTTTCAATGTGAAGTCTTTGGATTGGTCAGGTTTCAGTTGCATTTTGGGGTTGTTGGAGGGGCTGATGAGAGCAGATTCTGAGCGGTATGTTGGAATCCCAGTAGAATTCTGAGATGGTGCCCCACTCTTCAATTTCTCTCTCTGCCTTTGCTTCTCACGGGCATATTCTGTCTGAGGAGTAAGAGGGGGTGGTTGTGATTGTTCTATAATGGTTGCTGAAGTTCCAGAAGGACGTTGGGGCACTCCTCCTCTACTCAACCAGGGATAAGGTGGTGAATTCTGGCTAGAAGGTGAGATGGAAGTGTGTGCATTGGCTGTAGACAAACGAGGAGGGGGAGGCTCAGTTGTACTACCTGACAACAAACGTTCTAGACTTCTAATGGCAGACTCACAATGTGGTTTTGTGTTCACTTCATGTTGCTCTACAATCTGTTTTCTCTTTTCTTCCTGGTGTCTCTTTCTCTCTTCTGCTTGCATGTGGCCCTTCAACTCTGCATCAAGTTTATTTAAAGCATCAGCCATTGACTGAGAGCATGGGGCAATAGGTTGCAAACTGGATCCTGGGTAGACTGGAGTTGAAACAGTAGTAGTTGCCTGAGAAATTGAAGAGGATGATTGAGTGGTTGCCGAGTTGTATGACCTGCTGGACATTGGCTGCAGGACAGAGTTGGCCTTTATTTGTGCTGGAGGGTGAGGGCAACTTAGAGGTGAACTGAGCGGTTGTGGGAGAGTGTTAGAGGTTTTGCTGGTGATGATGCAGTCCCCTGATCTCTGAAGCCCTGAGTTTAGGGTGGAAGGAGTAGAGGACACTGGGGTGTAGTTAGGTCTACTTTGTCCTGTGTGGGGAAGAGTGGACTGCTGAATTTGAGATTGCGCTCTGTGTAGATGTGGAAGGGTTCCAACACCAGGGTGAACACCATGATAACCAGGATGTGGTGGATTTTGAGCAATCATGGATACATGGTTTGGGTTTGACATCAGCACTGAAGAATCCGTTGTTCTCCCAATGCTTAGAGTGCTGTGGATCGAGGAGGTTGTAAGGGGTGCTGAGCTCATTGTAGGGATGCTTCCAATACTGGTGTATGGTTGCAGGGAGCAAGGTGGAGGAGGAGTTTCTAGGTTTGGAGTAATGACAGGTTTTCGAGCAGGGGCCTGAGGTGGGCTTACATGTTGGGGGGTCCTTGGACCCTGATTACCCAAAACACTATTCTGTGCCTGAGAGTGGCGTGCTGCAATCTGAGAAACTCCTGTTCCTGCAAAGTCACGTGACTCCTAAAAGCAAGTTAAAAAAACAACAACAACAAATCAATAAAATATATCATTCAAAATAGCAAAATAATTTCAAACGTTTCATAGCATGCTATGTACAAACAACATAATAATTTTCATGTAAAGCAGGCAGTCTTTCTGTGGAATAAAGACATTTGCAACATTTTCGTAAGTCAAATTATTTCGTTTTCATGTTCTAAGTCTGTGTTACCTGGTTCCTCCAGGGTTTGTGGAGGTTGTGCTGAGGTACTGTGGCCTGGCCCTGGTTGCTGGCTGGTGGGCTGGTGGAATGGACCAGTCCTGGGTGAGGCTGGAACTGGGGGTGACTGTAAGGCACAGTGGTGTGGTTTGCTGGTGAGGGTGCAGGACGCTCCCTATCTGCCCGCAGTGATGATAAGAATTTAGGTATTAGCGGAGGTGGGCTATCCAAATGATGTCCTCTTTGTGGAGTAGTACCATGTGGTTCTCCTTGGGACTGGTCTGAAGGTCTGTTGGAATAAGGGTATGTTGAATGGTGGATGTGAGGGCTCTGTAAAGGTGGTCCCAGAGACTGTGGCGATTGAGTGGCCTTTTGTGACTGTGATGAAGAGGCCCTGCTTTGTCCATAGCCACTTGTGGGGGAAATGGTGGGAGAGGATAAGGTTGATAGACTTATAGTAGGTGCTTTATAGGGGATACTCTCATCTTCTGACTTTACTGAATCCTGTGAAAGAGAAGAGTAAATAGCTAAATACAGTGAACATAATACAAACTGAAAAAATCTATTGTCGGTAACGACACTTCTTCACTGCTTGATGTCATAGATGACAATGCCAATAGTCTGTGATCACTATTAACTTTAGGAGAAAAGAAAAATCAGATAAAAAAAAAATGTTGCAATCGTAACAATGACAGATGCTAGAAAATTATATATAAATTCTGATGAGTGACGGCAGACCTGGAAATTAATGGGTCCGCTTTTGTGTTCATTTGGGTTCCAGGGTGCTCCTCCTTTGTGCAAAGGGTTCCAAAAGCCAGGTTTAGGTGGAGGATAGTGGGGGGATGGCTGTTGATTCAAATGTACAGTTGGCCCAGATAAACGCTGCATGGCTGAATGAGCAATCTATCGTAAGACAGAAAAAGAGACAACTTTTTACACTTGCTAAAGAAAAGGTTTGAGGGAAAATTTAGAGCTGAGGTCTTAGGGCCGGGACACACCAACATACGCCAAAAAACTAGCGTAGATGAAAAACGAATTTCTGACGTGCACATGCAAAGAGTAAAGCATTAAGTACTATTATCACAAAACTTGTCATTCACCATGAAGGGATTTGTTCAACTCATGAAAACATGTGTTGTAATCAGGTAATTCATATCATTTGTAAGTATTTGAGAATTTGCAGCCTGCCTCTTTGAGTTCCTTCACTTGAATTGTTTACTTGCTTCATCACTTCAGTTTTTATTCTTGCACTCTGAACTGTTGCTGAATAACAAATCAGAGTGCTCTCTTTAGCCAACGCTAATTCTACATGCTGAATCAGGCCAATGAGCTTTGATGTTAACCCAATGAAAGGCAACTTGTGGAACACACCAAACCAACTAGCCAGACCGATGCTGACCGACAAAGCCCAACAGCCAACCTTCAGCTTGGAGTGTCTCGGCCCATAAATGTATAATATATTCTTGACCAACCTGTTCAGAGCCAGAGCTCTTCTTCCTCTTGCTTGGACTGGGCAGATCTTCTATGGGCCGGTGTAAAGAGGGAGCAGGTGTATGCTGAATTACAGAATGCTCTCCAAGAGGGGGACCAGGACGTTTTAACTGACCAGAATTAGAGGGAGGTCCCCTTGGTTGCTGCTGATTTTCAGGTGGAGTCCATAGATCAGGTAATGGATGAATGGGCCGTGAACCATGGGTTGTCAATTGAGCATGAGGAGCACCATACTTTTGGAGAAAGAAAAAGACAGGTTGGAAACAGAAATGCAAGTGCACAACAGCACAATGTCACTGTAGAATACAATGCTAGAAGTCCATTTTAAAATTAACATTTAAATAAACATTTGTAAATACAGATTATTATGGCATGAACCACTTACATTCACATAACAAGAAAGCAAATAAAAATGGTTTAGTAAAGATTTCAAAGTCAAATTTTTACCTTCAGCAGCTGATTGGCTCGAGCTGTGAGGTGTGCAGGAGGCCCTGCATTGTAGCCATTGCGCAATCTGTTGTGGTTATCACCAGGCAATGGCTCATACCCCTGGCCAGCTCTGGTTGGATCCCAAGGCCTGGGAGGAGCAGGGGGCATTCTTTGCAATGCCGGCATCAAAGCCTGAGACAGGTCTTGCTTATCCCCTCGATGTATGGGTCTGGAAACACACAAAGATAAATCAGCAAACATGCCAATTTGTGCATTTGACCAGAAGTTTTAGCAAAGTTAAACAGAAACTCACCCGCTGTTTAAGAATTTACTAGGATGATTTAGCCCAGTCATGTGACTGGGCATATGAGGGAGAAGCTGGTGCTGATTGACACCAGTTAAGCACCTATCAAGAGAAGAGGAATCAACTCAGTTGTTATCTTAGTTAACATGCCTCAATGAAGTATTAACTCTATCAATGAAGCCGCTAAAAGCATAATGTGCCAAGATGATGAGCTATATTACCTGGGGGGAGGTGGCCAGGCACGGCTGCCCACGGGAGCCCATGGTCCCCGGTTGAGTCCGTCCAGAGGAAAAGGGTCCCGTGTGCTGCACCCGGTGAACTGTTCTGCTGTGTGATGCATCCAGCCTAGACAATAAACAAATACTATTTTGTCATTAAGCTTCCCACTCATCTACATACTAAAAAGAATTAAATAATTTAAACTGTTGTGACACTATTTAATAAAAACATTTTTGTTAAGTTTCAGTTAGTTGTCAAGGTCATCTTTTTTCAGGTCTACATCTAGAATATTCTATTATTTGATTTCAGCTTTATTTCAGATAGCCAAACATTTTCGAACACTCAAATGTATATGCAAACATCAAATGTGGAAAAAAAACCACAACAACAACTAAATACTCATATACAGTGAATTACTGTTCATAGCTAGACTCTAGACTCATAACTAATTAATGAATAAAAGAGAGACAGCATTATACATGTTAACTCACCACACTAGCTATGAGTGTGAAGCCCTCCACTGCAAAACGGAGAAGGCCACTCACCGAAACGAAGGAGAAGCTGTTTACTGCTACTCCTGCCAACTGGAGAAAGAAAGGAGAAGGGACATAAGCGGTGAGGCAAAACCACAGCCAAATCCATTAAACACAGGGGGAAAACACATCCTTTGTAGTCTGTACGAGTGTTTGGCCTGAAGGCAGCTATTAACAAAGAAACCCTCCAGAACTCCAGTACGACTCGCTGCCTCAAGGGGGCAGTGCTCTTCTGTATTCTAAAGGCAGGAAAGGGTGCACAGATGGGCTTGTGGGAGTTCACCTATAGGGTGAGTACACTGAGGTCATTATAACCCTTCCTGGGGCCTCTTGGCAGAGGGTGAGAGTGATGGGAGGGAGGGGACGAGCAGAGCAAAGCCCTGGAGTCAAGCCAGTGGTGTCTGTGTGCATGTGTGCATAAAGGAGTGTGTGTACTTGTGTTGTGTTGCTCGAGTCTGATTATTTGCATGTGTATGAGTGTGTGTCTATGACAAGGGAGACACTGAGGTTAATCTCATTAGGCCAGGCGTGATGGAGAGAGGAAAGAAGGAGAGCAAGGGGTGGAGGGAGGAAAGGAACAGCAGAAGGCTCGAACAGGATGGATGGACAGATTAGGGAAAAAAGACTGGTCTAAAATTAAAGTGTTCTTTAGGGAGACTCCAAAGTGAGAAGACCGGCTGTGCTCCCATGAAACACCCACACATGCAAACACACTGAGCTTCCCACGCATCCAGAACACACATGGCACATCGAGCACAAGCTGGATGCACAAATATTGGCAAGCGTCTACACACTCTCGATTGAAATTGCTTGGCACACGCTCGTATATACCCATACAGAAAAAGACGCCTAATTATGGACTTGGCAAATACATTTCAAGTGTGACACGCACAGGCCTGTTCTCTTTCTATAGCACAAAATAAACACACTTATTATACAATAAAACAGGCCACATATGCAAAACTTGCCATCCATAAAATGCTGTATAACCTGACGGTAAAGTCCTTGCCTACAATCACTTTCTGGTGAAATACGAAAGCGGTCAATAAAAGCGGTTCAAACGCTGTAACACTGGTGCTAAGGAATACTCAGTCCAAATATAAATATGTAGCAGTATTCTGAGATTATTTGGATACAGTAAGTGTGTGTGAACTATTCATTGCTCAGCAGGTTTAGTCAGACTGTGTATGTGTGTATTTTGAGCCTACAGTGCACAGTATCCCACCCACTCCTCTCTGGCTCATGGTGTCGCACTATTAAAAGCCTTATGTGGTATTTTGGGAACTCTGGAATTAGCTGCTAGTGAGGACTGAAATAATCACGACCGTGCAGTATTCTTAGACCAAGATCTGCATATTCTCACTCTCCCCCTCTCTCACACACACAGACAAACAAACATGTAGATCACCTGTTAAATAAGCATCTAGCACCACTTGTCACACGTCTGAAGAGTTAGAGTTTAGCACCAACAGTTGATCATCTCTGCGGCTGTGAAACACTGTAGGGAGACAAAGAGGCAATCATCAGCGCATTGAGCTTTACTCTCAACCTCATTTGTTTTCCTCATATTTTACATTGGCATAATTCCATCCAATCAGAAGAAGTGCTGTAAAAACAGCCAGACCTTGCAGCTGTGCCATCAATATTCTATCACTAACCGGGTGTCAAATATGACTCCAGAGAGAAGGGAAAAAAAAAAACACTGCATTTTATAAGACAAACGTTAATTTGGGAAAGGGCACTTGCATACTGACAAATACTACCGGTCAATTTTTTTTTAACAAACCAACTCGTTCTTTAATATTAGTGTTTTACAAGAAAACATACAATAATCTCCATATTCAGCCTTTTATTGGAACCAAAATGGGCATGGACTTTTTTTCTATTGTGAACCGTAAAACACTAATGGAAATCTGTCTGAAGCACTGGGAACTCATGGGCTGTGATCAGGGTAACCGTGAGAGGAAACCCATGATAGTGTCTTTCACACACAATGGTGAGAGTTATTGTGGGGAGGTGTCTGAATAAACAAAGGCAAGGCTCTCATAGGCGTATCGATGTGGAAAGCCAACTATCACGTGTGAAAACTGTGGTTCATGATCAACATTTCATGAGAAACACAGAGTGGAAAGATGGGTTTATCAAAAGTGTACTCAAGACTTGAAATATGCGAGTTTAGCATAAGATAAACGAATACATTTAGATAAAAGAGACATGTGCATAGTTCGACAAGGGTCTTCAACAGAGGTCCTATGAACTCATTTCCACCAATACAGCTCAGGCTTGGGTTCTCGGCTGTGTCTGTACTAGGGTTGTGCTTTATTATTATTTCTGATCAATTCAAATATTTACGCAATGTGCTTTTGAAAAAAACATCATAGCATCAAGCTGCAGAGCACATTATATCAGTTACAATTCTGGTGTTCGTGTATCTTTACAGATGCTCAGTGAAGAGAATGAAGAGATGATCATTGGAGCCAATCACAGTCATATTTCATGAGTGAGTGAGCACAATGGCCAATCAGCAGTGTTCAAGAATCTGCTGAACAGAGCTCAAAATTCAAGTGTGAAATGCTGGTCTTGTCACTTTTTTACATTTTAGGACCAAAGTTGCTACTTTTGACAACATTACCAGAAATCACACCCAGTACTATGAATTATGAAGTACCTGAAGAGAAACAGTCAAGGCTTGTTTATAGATTGGTTATAGTCAAGTAAGCAATAATTAGCAGTGTTAGTTCATCATCTGTTCTACCAGTCTGTAGAAACGTGACTGCAAAAGGCTCCAGTTTGTCTGCCTGAGAATTGGTTAAAAGCAGGCTCTGGCTCCAGAATACAAACCATTATGGTGGAGAATAGATCAGGATTTTAGTGAAACAATTAGCAAAACAAATGTACAGTTTACAGAATGCAGACAGTTGTGGGAAGAGGTGTAACTCATATTTTCATTGTGTCCATGCTAAAAAAACACATATACAAACACAGAATGAGACTTCCCCATTCAGTTCCACGTTTCTTCTAGAAATACAAAACAAACAGCTACAGTTTTGCTTTTACGAGAATTTTAATGTTTTGTTTTTACAAGTAATACAGATTTCTAGTAAAGTGGAAAGTGCAGCACCCCGAAACAGATTCTTAATCAATATTGTTTCGATTTATCTGTCTTACAATAAGTACACTAGATCTGATAAAAGCTAGCAGTCAAACTGGGGAACTCCCATGACTCAAACGTGGAAAGGGCTTACCCCACAACTCAAGCACTGCCCCCTTCTCTCACAGACATTACGGTCAGGTGATGGGGGACGCCCACTTCAATCACAACATTGGGAATTTCTGAAAGTGTGCGGTCATCATTATACAAGTGCACAAACACATGCACTGTAAATTTACAGTGGGGTTTTTCTCCCGTTTTACCAAACCAGAGATTCCGAAACCTTCAGCCAGGGGAAAACAAGAGAGTAAATGCGGTTGGGTGGTTGATGGTTTACTGCAAGGTATCACATCTGCACTCTCTTTCACAGATGTACCGTTTTCTAGAAATACCATTGATATTTTGAACTATGAATAAAAATCAATCCATTGTGATTCATGTCAGAACAATGACATCATAATTAGAAAATCCCCCCTTTCGCCTCCGCATCGCCCCTCAGCTTGATGAAAAAAAATCCCCGTAACAACAAACACATCAAACAACTATTCCAGTCACTGGGTTGATCGTCACATTTACTAGATCAGCATCAAAAAAAAAAAAAAAAAAAAAAACACCAAACCAGATGATAGCCACGTCCGTGGGCATCTCCAACCAACCCCGTCCAATCAAACAACTGAACTCTTCCAGGAAATCAACTTGTAAACTAACCAACCATAGGGCTGGACAACTGAGATGGTGTACTCATAGAACAAATTGATTAATGTTAGAATTCCTCTTTCGAACATACAATGACTGACATTAGTAACACTGTGAAAACAATTCAGAATAGAGGATATTATTTTAAAATAGTGCTGGGAGTGAGTGGTGTGAATGAGGTCATCGTCATCAACATGACGAAACAGTCCTCACTACTGCCAGAAACCACCACGAGGCGGCTTTGAGAGGTAAAAGAGCTGAATGTGCGAGTATGTGGAGGAGCACATTGTAGAACAGAGTCAAGGAGTTACGCTGTAAGCTTGAAGAACAACATGGATTGATGATAAAGATCTACAGCGATCAAAGGAAATGGGAAATCTGGAATGTTCCTCAGTGCGCAGAGGGGGCTGTTGGAAGGGCCTGTGGATGTGTGCTCACATTTGGCTATTATATAATCCACCTCAGATAGAGATCACACACACACAGAGGCACAAGGAAACACAACGTCACAGTAGGCATGCGTCTGTTCCCTTCCCTCTGTGTGCGTGCCTCTGCCAATGATGCAAGGCTGAGTCGTCACAACAGCGTCGCTGCCTTCCAAGCCCACACTCGTAGCCTCCACACAAACATGCGCACAAGCAAGCAAGTGTACATTCTGATCAGAAGAGAGAGAGTTCAGCTGAGGACACGAGCAGTACTCCCTTCCGTGTGACACTCTGGCCCAGTGTAACTTCGTAAAAACTCTCTCTCAACCTTTCATCACCCCTTCAAAAATAACACCATAATTAAAACGTTCACGACTGGCCCCATTATGCTTTCAAAATTTCATAACTTGCTTCTGTGAAGAGATCGTAATTGGCTTTCCCTGCCCTCTTTTTCATGTCATCGCCTCGAACCTTGTTCACGTCTGATTTGTAGACAAATAAATGTTATAAATGTTGAGATCACATTCAATAATATGACATTGACGTTCAATAAACACTAAAAAGTCTGTGTCTGTATTCATCGCATCCTCAAATCGCATGTCTGGAGTCTGTAAAGCTTTTTACCATATCAGTAGGTGAAGGACACACAAGTTAATCTAATCTAAATATCATCATAATCGTTCCTGGCATGACACCAAAGTCAGCAGTTTTAGTGAGTGAATCGTGGATCGTGGTCTCAGTCACAGAGAGAAGCTCAAAGAGAAACCTGAAGCTTTTCTTAGTAACTGAAGTGGTCATGTCCTGTTAGGAGAGTAAACAACCATGCTGTCACTGTGGTGAGCACTGCTGAGAAAACACCATTAGTCATTACCTTAAACAAGGTATTACTGACACTGTTACTCATAATAGGAGAAGTTAACATGAAATGTCAGCCACAAAGCAATCTTTAATAGTGTAACGGGTCATATTTCTGAATGAACAAGGGCAGTCAATAATATAAAACAAAATGGGTGACCCTTTGTATTGGGTCATACATTATGAACTATAAAAAGAGAGTGGTTGGGTGTAAACATGGTTCATTAGTTTGGGACAAATCTAAATACCAACATGCAAAAAAATGTAAGTAATAAAAGAGGCAAAGTTTAAGCAAAACACTAAATAAGAGTAGTCCAGCATACATCACCAGAGAAGTTGGCAGTTTTACTGAAAGATTAAGGTTACGTTTACACATCAATGATGGCATAAATGAAAATTGCATTTAGAAAACAATAAAAAAACAAAACATTTCATGCATGATTTTTCTTCACACATTAGCAAAAACTGCCAAAAATGCTATGTTATGTATGGCAGGCCATCAGTTGGCGCTCTATGAGCTGTGACTATTAGCTTTTTGCAAGCAGGAGTTTGTGAGCTTGTTCTCCCAGATCTGATCCAACACCATTTAAACAGACACATCATCTGTGCTGACGTGTAATTACAATCTGCAGTGTTTATATCACACTGTCGGCTGTAATACTGACATGAATCTCCACTTTTCCGAAGTAGCGTTAGCATACTCTTAAGCAGCAACAGCACCACCGTTTATGCCTGTTTGTTCTTAACTTTAAAACTGACACATACTATTTGTTTGCGTCCCATTTTGAAACCCATTTGAAAATTACGTGTTTCAGGAAATGCATAAAAAGTTCCCCAATTTGGGCTGAAAATTTGTCATGTAAATGGCCAGAGTTATGTTAATTAAAAATGTATTTAAAGTAAACATAAAAACCTGCATGCAAAAACATACAATGACTACGTTTACATGGACATTAGTAAACAAATTATTTGCCTTAATCTAAATAAGATAATATGATTAAGGTGTTTACATGAGCTACTTTTTGAATGTTCCTTTTATGATCCTGTTTTACATACATATTTAGCGGTTACATAAGACACTTAATCAAAGCATTGTCTTAATCATATTAAAATCGAATTATTGGTGTCCATGTAAATGTACTCATTGAGCTCAGTCACATGAACATTTAGAAAACAGAACAAGCTTTCATTTCTGTCGACTTTAAGACTTGTGTTGGCACACATTTATACTTTAAACAGTTTCACAAAAGTACTAAACATATGATATCTAGATAGTCAAGGGAACTTCTGTATTTGTGCGTGAATGTGAGTAAACCAACATGTGAAGTGAAAAAGCAGAACAGATATGATGAGAGGAAGTTGTCGTCAGAGCAACAGGAAGGGGGCCTCTCAAAAGAGTAGAGGGTGTCTTAAAAGGGACTGAGAGGAATGATGTAACATCCTGTGGAACATATTCTGTGTGTATTTATGAATGGCCCAGCAAATGAAAGCAGGGATTGGTCAAATGTCCATCGGATGTCTGGCTTTTGTCCATCTTCCTGTCAGTCCACTTTGTGTACTGCTTTTTCTAAGACGTAGAGTAAAACTTTTAAGGAACAAAAAAGAGGCACTGACGTGTCGGCACGTTACACAACACAGCCCAAATGGCAAAAAGCTGAAAGACGATTGCTGTGCGTGAATGGCAGTGACTCAGTGTGTGAACGTCTGCTAGACATGAAAGTCTGGAGTGTGTCTGCACAGCCATCTGCAAGAGAACTTTTAATGCGCTCAGTCGCACAGACTGTACAAATGTGTCACCATGTCACTTGTGAGATTTCAAGAAACACTAGTTCTTTCTTTCATCTTCTTCTAACATGATGAATACAAAGTGGCAGAAACTACCTTTCTCTGTAGCCATCAAAACATCTTAGCTTTTCATTACTGGAACAGTCAATCTCTCTCTCTCTTGTTGTGTCTCATTAGCCCCCAAAAGTCCCCTCCTACATTCAACTCCGCACTTCCCAGAAGCAAGTGCATTAGACACAAAACAAAACAAGCACACTTGTAAGTCATTAGTAATAGAAGAAATAAAAAACACAAACAAGCTGGCTCTCGGGTCGCTATGGCAACTGGTTGCTGTGGCGGCATACAGAAACACTCTGTCTGATGCTCACAAAGTTGGAGAGACATCCAGCCGAGCAAGATGGAGAGTCGCATCTGGCATCTAAAACACTCCACACTAATTGAAATATGATGATAGAAGTTACTGACCATAAAGAGATGGAAATGTTGACTTTAATATCAGATTTAAAAAAACAAGATGTTTGTAATACAGAAAGCAATCCCTCCTTAATCATATCTCCCCCGTGTTATGACGCATTTGCGTGTTGCATCCTGGCTGCTCACTCTATCCAAAAAACATCTGACTGAGTCACAGAAACATGACTGATGTTTTTTTGTTTTCCACCACTCTCTCTCGCTCTCCTTTTCATTCCTTTCAGCCACTCCCACTCTAGTTTCACTAACCCTCCCTTTCTTTTACTCACTTTCCCTTTTCCCCTCACTCTGGTTTTCTGCCAAAGTGTGAGATAACAAACCCACAAAGTGACAAAGGAAAAAATGAGCCAGTCTGAAAGGAACAATCAAGTCAGACGTCAATCCGTGCTGACTTCAGTTACACCTAATGAAAGTCCATTCCTAATAAATTGATAACGGTTAATAAACACTCACATACTTTCTCTAGTGAAATTCCTCTGACTTGCCGACATCACTTCCTTTGACCACAAAAGTACAATCCATGGGAAAAACTCCCACACACAACCGTTAGAGCACAACGGAAAGAACGAGGAGGATATTACAGCCTACATCTTATTTTTGTTCGTTCGACCAGTCCTGTAATACCAGTATAACCACACATGCAAGCTCAGCTCACTGCCATCATCATTGAGGAAGGGCTACTGTGATAAGTGCATGTTGACTAAGCACTCTCAACAAGCCCACTGACCTACATGATACATCATCATCCCTTCCTGTCACACACATGAAACGTGCAACACACACCGTTCCTCTCCCATCTCTCTACCTATGAGGATCAAATTCACAGTGATTTGAAACTCAACTCCATCAACAATTCTATCACCATTGAAATCTAGTGATGGGAAGATGGACTTATTTCTGTGAACTGATTTAATGAACTCAATACAGTTCATTTGTACAGCACAGTTCACAATAATTATTATTCCAAAGCAGCTTTACAAAAGCTGCATGTTATGTACGTAAGCAACTTTGCATAGAAGTTGCAATCTATTCTTTCGAACTGTTTACTTCATTCAGAGATGCCCAAACTAGGCCCGCGGCCCATGGTAACCTTTGGTTTGACCCACCATGCCATCTGAGAAGAGAGGGAGAAGGGTAGGGATGGTTTAGAGATTGTCATTTAAAATTTTATGTAACCTTTTATTGGTTTGTTTTATTGTTGAGCTACAAAAAAAGCAAACTAAAATTAAATTTTTCAATTTAATCATGTTTAGCTTGTACATACAAATGTACATACTGTCCACCCAACCGATAGAGGACAGAGACTTTGGTGAGTGGATCAAGGCAAAGGCAGATTCTGCTTGACTAGTGTATACAGCACTGAACTCCACTGTTATAAATCTGATTGTTTTTATTGCAATACAATATAATTAAAGTTCTACTGCATTATTTTATACGATTCAAAAGTAATCCTTTCTATGTATTGATAAATATTATGAAACTAATTAGAAAATTAAACATGACAACTTTAATATTATTTGGTGGATTTATTTTCAGCCCACAAGTCTTAATGATATTTGGATTTTGGCCGTTCATACGGAAAAAGTTTACTCTCTTATTCACACATTTTTAAAACTAGCCATTGAACCCTCACAGCAACTTGTGGTATTCGTTTAAGTCTCGCCTATAGCTTTAATACAAGGTTACGTCGTCACAATAAAGGGCCAGTGACGTTGCCACCAGGCGGCTGATTCAAAACACCCGCTGGTCTGAGTTTCAGCAGCTGCTGTGCTCTCCACATTTACGATCCAAACTTCAAAGCGAAACAAATTAAGCCTTTCTGTTTTTATGTCAGTCGTGCTAATTGATTGGAAGTCGCTCTTCAAAGGGATCTTCCAGTGTCTTATATACCCCCATATTTACTTCCACTGGTGTTTATGACCGTCCGTAAAATGCAGAGTGACCCAACTTATCCGCAGACACGAATTTAAAATGTTATTTAATTTCCAACGTCAACACAAATATAGAATTTCAGAGAAATTTCCCCTACACATTCCCTCAACCCAGGCACCGGAATATGTTCAAACGCACATGCAAAGGCAGAGTGAAAACACCCCACCCCCAGGCAGGGCTGCAGGCTTGTTGTAGTAGAAAAAAATGATGCAAATGATTTCCTTTCAGACAGATGCATTCAGTTTAGCAAGAGAAGGCTGAGGCAATCCATTCAACTTTATGAAACTGCCCAGCTTGGCACATCCCTGCAGTGAAGCCCTGCCCTCCCCCGTCAAACAAAGAGCAATGGATCACATTGCGATCACACACACACATGCATAAATGGGTCAATGCTGTGATGCTCTTTTCTGGTTCGTATTTAACTCACCCAAACTGAACTAAAATGAGTTCTGTATTTTCCCTTACAGATCTTCATAGATTGTAATAAAGAAAAATAGTGTCATAAGATCATTTTTATATTATTCATATTTCTGAAAAAAAATACAGTAAGGCTTCTGGTGATAAGATGTGGAAAAAACTGTTAACAGGAATTCTTCTTAGACACTTGTGATGGCTTGGTTATTTTGAAATTGATTTTTTTTATGTACATGCTTAAATATGTGTTAAAATAATTACAAAAAAAAGTCTTTTGACACAAGTATGCAGGGTTGGAGTGTGGGGATGGGCTGGGTCAGTTTACACAGTGAACCCAACCCCCTTTAACCGGACACACGTGGGACAGAGTCTTTACAAAATACATCTAAACACTTCAGCCTCAACACCCCACTCACACAACACAGACATCTCTCAAACTATCAAGAATTAAACCATGCTCTGATTTATACAAAGATAATATTCATAAAAAGACAAAAGGCTATTCATTGTTTTAAAAGGCA
>CAIGQQ010037820.1:6683749-6699196 GCA_903798035.1 Danio albolineatus
TGTGTGTGTGTGTGTGTGTGTGTGTGTGTGTGTGTGTGTGTGTGTGTTCGTGTGCATGTGTGTGTGTGGGTGAGCTTGGGCTTGGGCATCCGGATGCATGTTTACTCAGCAAACACTTGGGTTCGGTTGCTAGGACACCTGCTCAGGACACGTGCAGAAGCATGACCGACCCAGATGAACTTTGACCTTTGTGAAGGCGACCTTTACCACCCTGCAGTAGCATGGCTTTTCATGTGGTCAACTCTCCCATCTGAACGTTCACCTTTAGCCTCTGGCCCTGAGCTACAGAGATAGTTTGAGAGTCTCTGTGTGTGTATGTATGTGTGTGTGTGTGAGAAATGTAAGAGTTGCTCAGGAGTAAATACTTAAGGGTTTTAAATATTCACAAATACTATGTGTGCATCTGGTTTTAAAAGGCTTTTTGGCTATCCACTTATGGCTTCCCACTACACATCTTATGGGATGTGTAGTGTGAAGCGGTCACTACAAAACACATGGTTTATGATCAGTTATATCAAGTTTTCAGTTAGGGTTATGTCACGATGAGCATTTTTCAATAGTGATGTGATGTAATGAGAGTGTTTGTCTCAATAGCTACGTTTCCATCCACCTATTTTTCTGCACATTTTGGATATGTGCATTAAAAAAACGGTTAATAGAAACACCAAAATGCACATTAATTTCGAAATTGAGCATAAAAGCATGAGCATAGCTGAGCAAGATCAACTTTTTATTTGATAAGAGATGAGCATAATCTACTCTTTTACCGAACAAATTCCAGTATGTGCATTAAAATAGTCATGTGATTTTGTTATAAGAGATCATGTGATGATAAACGTGTGTGAATGGATAACCCAGCAGGCTGAGCAAATTGTAAACCATCAAAAGTGTTGTTTAGGTCATTCTAAAACCCTTAACCATTCAGTATTAATGTTATTATATTATTAATCACCTCCAAAACTGTCAAGAGCATCAGTGCTCCATGTCTCATGCCTTTAAATTCCACCACGTGTTCATTACGCAGCAAATCTCTTACCGCCACAAATTCTGTTTTTACTTTTGATATTTGGCACCAGCTAATCAGGAAGTGACGATTTAGTTCTCTTTGACAACTTGGATGGAAACGTGGCTTTTTTCACATGTTTTATTAGCCATATTTCAGTTTTGTGCATAAATTTAATTAACGTTTTTGGATGGAAACATAGTGGAACACAAGTGGTCACAAAAGTCCCATCCAATAATACTAGGTACAAACAATCTCAAATGACCTATTGTGATTGAATCACTGAATGTAAAAGGGCACCTTTTAACCACCTTTTCAAGATTTCATATAAGTCTTTTGTGTCTACAGAATGTGTCTGTAAATTTTCAGCTCAAAATAACCACCAGATTATTTATTATATCTTTGTGTATATTGGAAATTTGAGCTGTTAGGACACTGTAGCTGTTTTTGTTGCCTATGCCTTTAATGCAAATGAACTGGTTTTCCCCACCCACCGTTCCCAAGTGCTTGTCAGAGCCATAGAGATCTAATTGATGCGTGTAGCCTTTACATAGATAAACAGCACAGTGACAGACAAGAATGAAGCAGATCTCAATTACTGCGGTAAGAACTTTCCTGACTGTTATTTGATATATTTGTCGTGGAGTTAATTCAAGCCTTTCTGCAATGATGAGTCACACACAATGTCATTAAAAAGTTTGCACACACATGCGCACACACATACACACGCACACACACGTTTGGCTTTGCACTGTTTTTGTACAAAAAATGTGACAGGATACACATTAATATCCACCACTGTATGGACATCCGTTATGTTAATGTACAAAATAAACCTGATTTAAGTCCACAAAGCTTAATTGTTAATAATTGTACTGACATGGGGCTGTAATGATGAACTACGTAGCGATTTTACTGTATTTCTTACAAACATGCACGGTTTAAAAAATATTTTAAACTTATAAAACTCATTTTTGAGGTGCAGATGATCACAGCGAGCTGAACAGATCTTTTAATCTCAGTTGCTTTCTGACATACTGTCTTGTTGTGATGATTATACACGTTACTACAGGGACATGTTAAAATGTATCAATCAATTCTGTGCGCTGGGAAACTGCAGTCCTACGTCACATTGCAGTGGGGATCGAAATGGGAGGGATTTGGATCCTATTTAACCATCAGATTATTGAAAAAAAGATACATATTGTGTTTCCATCACTCCAATATGACTGTGGACACACTATACCTACACACAGTTCTGACCAAACAGCTTTCAAAAGATGATTTTCATCATAGGTGCCCTTTATATGGATGTTATATTAATGTTAAACTCTGCCTGATTTCAAACCTGTTTGAGTTTCTTTCTTCTGTTAAACACAAACAAAGATATTTAGAAAAATGTTGAAAACCTTTAACCATTGACTTTTTCCAACAAAGGACTTGAAGAGATTTATGCCAACCCTCAGAGAACAGCGCAAAGTCTTATGCAATACACAAATTGTTCCTAAATATTGTAATGATCCTATCACTTCATTAACACTCTATTACTCACAAAGACATATTAATAAAAGTATTAATACTATATATTACTATATATACTATATATTATAGAGCTGCAGGTTAACTATGTCTGCACAGTGTCCATCCTATACACAACACCACAACTCTTTCTGATTTTGATTGTCATTTAATAAAGCTGACTTGGAATATTCATTATTGTGACAAGGGCTATACAAATAATCTTAAACTCAATTACAGGCTTTCAAAATAACTTCTTTTGTGTTCAACAGAAGAAAAAAACTCATAAGATGGTTTGGAAGCACTTGAGGGTGAGTACATTTTCATTTTTGTGTGAATTTCCCTTTAGTACCATTTTGAAACAACATAATCATGCAAGAAAACATACTATTAATATGCTTTTATGTGCAATAGTTTGTCATGAGTACTTCTGGCCATCCTTTCAATTCACTATTTGACAAATAAGGTACTGCGACACATTCACACACATTTTTTTTTTGCTTGCGCAGTTTGTGTGACCTTGGCTCTGTTTACACCTGGTATTACCATCCGTCTCTTGTGATCCAGTTACAAGTGGTAAACAGAGACACAAAAGCTGTTCACACCTGGTACTAACATGCATCTGAAATCTGACCAACTGCCACAGTTTTGAAACAGGAGAGTCTCTGATTTCATGAATTTATAAGTAACTCACTGTATCAGTTAATGTTAATGGATGTTTAAACCTGTTTATATATGTATCTATTGGTGATCAGCTCACGCCAGATGAATAATACCAAGGGCAAAGTACAAAAGTGCAAATAGTTAATAAAACTAATAAATACTTAATAAATACTGAATGTACAAAGACAGAAAGGCATATGGCTTTGTTTACACATACAGACTATCCTGTCATAGGATTGGATGTGTTTTTGAAGTAATCACAACAACCTGGAGCTCAACACACTCACAACAGTGGAGATAATAGTGGACTTCAGGAGAAACCCCCACACTGAGCATCATGGACAGCACTGTGGCAGCAGTGGAGTCATTCAGGTTCCTGGGCATCACCATCTCTCAGGACCTGAAGTGGGACACTCACATTGACTCCATTGTCTAAAAAGCTCAACAAAGGCTGTACTTTCTGCATCAGCTGAAGAAATTCAACCTCCCAAAGGAGCTTCTGAAACAGTTCTACACCTCCATCATTGAATCAGTCATCTGCACTTCAATAACTGTCTGGTTTAGCTCAGCTACCAAATCTGACCTCAGAAGACTACGTCGAATAGTTCGGACTGCTGAGCGAATCATTGGTACAACCCTCCCTACTCTCCCAGAACTGTACTTATCCAGAGCGAGCAGAAGGGCTGCCAAAATCACTCTGGACCCCTCACACCCTGCACACTGCCTCTTAGAACTGTTAACTTCTGGTCGACGCTACAGAGGACTGCGCACCAGAACAGCCCGACACAGAAACAGTTTCTTCCCTCAGGCAATTCATCTCATGAACACTTGATGATAATAATCGTGGAACCAACATCACTACTAGCAATACACTTTTACACACACATACGCTTATTTAACAACACACTTTACATGCCAATTTGCACATAACAGCTGCACATTTAATGTTGTATATAGTAATACGCCTGTACATACACTTGTCCATTTGTATATTTGCATTTAACAATTACTTCTATTTTTTGAATATATTTATTATGTTTTTTGTCCTGTCTCTGTAATTCTGCTGCACTGTAGAAGCTCTGTCGTGAAAACAAATTCCTCGTATGTGTGAACATACAGTACCTGGCAATAAAGCTCTTTCTGATTCTGATTCTAAGTTTCTTAGGCCTTGCTAATACGAATACTAATATTTGTGATAACAGGGTTTCTGCTGGTTTCACAAAGTAAAATTTAAGACCTTTTAAGACTTATATAGGGCTAAACGCTAACGATTTTTTAATGGGCCTTAAGAAAAAATATTACTTGTCCTATCAAACAAATCATTCTAAATAGTTATTTCTTAGTCAAATATTTTAGTGATCAAAACAAGAAGATCCTAGTTATATACATATATTTTTTGCAACATAACTATTAAACATAATCAACAACATTAAAAAATTCTTTATAAACTAAATGTATGCACAACAGACTGTTCTAAAAGTTTGATTCAGATGTGTTTGTTGGTGATTGTATGCGAGTTGAACCTGTATAAAATTATTTTGGACCTACAAGACAATGTAATTATACTTCAGATATGTACTTTATACTTTAAAGGGCACCTTTGATGAAAAATCTACTTTTTAAGCTGTTTGGACAGTCATATGTGTAGTTATAGTGTATAGATGGTCATTTTGGGGTGATATAAACACACCCAGTCCTTTTTTTTCAATTTAACAGCATAAAAACGGTGGACCAATTGGAGCGGTTTTGAGATCGACCGCAACTCTACGTAGGAGTGCGGTCCCCCCGCCCACCGAATTGATTGACAGCTGCGTATTAACATGTCTCCATAGTAACGTGTATAATCATATCAACAAGACAGGACGTGCGCAAAACAACCGGGAATAAAAGGTCTGTTCAGTTCGGGAAGGTCATTAATCATCATCGAATGTGATCTAGAGTGAGTTTCACAAGTTTAACACGTGTTTAAAACAGTGCATGTTTGTAATGAACTACAGCCATTTACTTCAGCTTTACTTCATCACCACAGCCGCGTGTCAGCAAAAAATACGCTTCAATCTCGGTTTGTTGACATTAAATCAGGTTTATTTAGTACATTAACATACAGATATCCATACAGCAGTGGAGATTAAACCCGTATCCTTTCACATTTGCTTGCAAATCAGTGCGAAGCTCAACGCGCGCTGTGTGTGTGTGTGTGTGTGTGTGTGTGTGTGTGTGTGTGTGTGTGTGTGTGTGTGTGTGTGTGTGTGCGTGCGTGTGTGTGTGCGTGTGTGTGTGCGTGTGTGTGTGCGTGCGCGCGCGAACGAACTCTGTTACTGCATTGAGTGTGTCTCATCGTTGCAACTCCTTAACAAACACATTAAACAGTCTTTGGTAAAGTTCTTACTGTTGTATTTCTCAAACGTAGTGAGATCTGCTTCTTTCAGATCTTTTCCTGTTGTTTCTGTGTGTCTGACGCAGCCGAGGGCGGAGATTGAGGCACGCTGACGGGAACGGTGGGCGGGGAGGACTATTCTTAAAGGGCTAGTGCCAAAAACAGTAAAAATTTGTTTAGGGCTATAATGGAAGGACTTTAAACTGCTATAATTAATAATCTGATGGGTATTTTGAGCTGAAACTTTACAGACAAATTCTGCTGACAAAAAAGACTTATATTAAATATAAAAAAAGGGGTCATGTATGTGCCCTTTAAATGTAAACATTTTAAGACCCCGCGGATACCCTGGTTAACACGCTCTAAAATGTTTTGAGTCTGTCCACTGTTGATGATATCCAGAGGTAGTTGGATATGTGTTTGATCAGATTTTTTTGTGTGGTGTAGTCGCTGTGGTGTTTGTTGAAACAGCACAAGTGCAACTGCTGCTACTGTGCAAATGTCAAACTGTATATTTTCAGAAGCTGAGCAGACATGGCTGTGCATGAGTTGGCTTGGAACATAGAAACAACGTTTTTTTTTTAGGCCTTAAGCCTGAAAAGTGATCAGATCTGGGTAGTAACGGATTAGATGTAATCCTGATTATGTAATCAAATCAAGTATTTGTAATTAATAAAGTATACAGTTTTTATAAAATACACATGCATTTTACGTTTAAAAGAAGCTGTTGAGGCTTTTGTTGGTGATAAATAATTAAATATATACAGTCCAGCCAAAAATGATTAATTATTATACATTGTTTTATTATCATTTAAGAGAATCCTGTGGCATTTCCAGTCCAAAAAAACTTGTTGGTTGAATAAAAGTAACTTTAAGTCAAAATTTGCCTGGGGTATAAATAATTTCAGGCTTGATTGTATTTTCAGTCAAAGCTGTACAAGTCTATCCAATTTCAATAAAGGCACCATCAATTAGGACTTAGCACAAAACTAATCTAAATGTAATACAATAGTAGTCAGATTACATTACCATAAATGTGTAAGAGAGATTATATAACTGCCTACAAATGTTGTCATGTAATCTTTAATCAGTAACTGATAACAATTCAGAAGAAATCAGCCCAGATCTGAAAGTGATGTAAATAGTGATGTAACGTTTCACCTGACTCACAATTCAGGCGACCGGCCACTGGCATAAAAAAATTATGAATTACTATTTATACAGTAGGATAGAGACAGGAATTAATCATTATTATGAAGGTAAATAATTAATATTACTTGTATAATTAATTTGTATAATTATCAGTGTGATACACTTAAGAGATAATCTTGAACATTTTTAAATATTCAATAATAATAAGCAAATTATTATAATATGCATAAACAAATTTGAAAATGAGAGGGTAAAAATACCTGCTTCTGTAACAGAACAACTTTCTCTTTCAGTCTAAAAAACATTGATGCACTGTGTGATCTCCATAGCACTAGCCGGAGCAAGCGGAGCTGCAAATCATCCGGTCTGCGTGGTTTGACTTATTATTGTTTTTTTGGTTATCGACATCTGTAAGAGTAGTTTTCCACTGTGCTAATGGTTTATGTGCATCATATTTGTTGTTCTGCTAGTGTAAGTAAACGTCTTTTGGCAGTATTTGCACACAGTTTGTGTTTTGTCTGGTGCACTTCACCACTGTTATTTTACTCTGCCGCCCCACCTCTTGCTCGCCACTGATGTGCAGGTAAAGCGAGATTGCCCCTGTAAACACAGCGCCCCCTTTGTTCAAAAAAATGTATCGCGATTCATTCAACATTTCTACTGGTCTGAATCGTCACATATCTGAATCGATTTTCAACCGGCTAACGGCTGATTTATACTTCTGCGTCAAGTCACGCATATGCTCTGGCGCTGCCTGTGCATGGTCGCCGTGGCCATCGCTGAACTCTCAAAAAATTTGACTACACATTGAAACTATGCGTAGCTCAAGCTCTGTGATTAGTTGGCTTGGTCGCGCTGACGAGTGTGGGCAGGGGTGAGAGCCATGCGAGTCTGATGGAGCGAGTGTTTACAAATGTCGAGTCCTGTGAAGGAGCTCCAGACGGAAACTTTTGTTTTGTGTTTACCTTATGATTAAAGTTGTTGCACGTCCGCCGGTTCCCACCTCAAAATGAGCGAGTTTGAGCCACTAGTACATTAAGGTAGCTTTCAGAAAAAAACAACACTAGCGAAGAAACTCGACACAGAGAAATATTCACACCTCACTGCCAGCTAGCGTTTCAGAAGTGTTATTGCAGAGCAACACATACAGCACACAGAAGTATAAATGCACAACAGCGCGCATTCCATGCACCATGGGTCACGGCGATCACTCACACAGAAGAACCAGGCTTAACGGTGAATTGTTACATCCCTTGATGTAAAGTGTGTCAGATAGGAGGAAAGGGTCAAAATCAAGTATTGACAAGAAATGAACCAGAAAGCATGTTAATAGCAGTTGAAAATGTCAACATATTTCTGCTGACCACCATTTGCATTTGGTGCATTTTTGCTGACACACCAGGGTACATTTATTTGACAAAACAAACATATTAAGTACAACTCTTTTTATTGTACTTGTACAACAGCATAATAAAATTGAATTTATTTTTGTAATGCAAGAATTTACTCCATTAATCTAGTCATAAATCATTCTAGAATGCTGATATTGTGCTCAAGAACCATGTCTTCCTGCTTATTATATTCGTGGAAGCCATAATAGTCTTTACAGAATGCTCTGAACTTCATTCATTCGAAACCAAAATGTTTTTTGATGTAAAGTCTTTACTGTCGCTTTCGCTAAATATTAACTCATCTATGCTCATGTCAACATCAAACAATAACTGCACCCAAACTTTTGAACAATAGTTTACACACAGTCTCATTGACTAGAACACCATGTTTCCTTCTGACAGCTCCATGACACAGTAACCACACAGAATGTTCCTCCCAAACGTTGTTCAGTGTTCAGAGTCTTGTGTCTGAAAGTAGGGTCTGAATGTGAGCCCAGAAAGCCCACAGACCTAATAAACTGCTGTGGGATCAGTGCTACAGACCCTATAAAGTGCTCCCTATCAGCTGAGTCAGCAACAGACAGCTCAAGCTTAGACCAAACACAAACACACACACATACACACACACACACACACACAAAGAGGTGAACAGACACGTGCATCTGGATTCTCTTAACTCACATACAAAAGAGTTAGTATGTGAACTGCTCTGAATGTACCACTTGTGTGTGTGTGTGTGTGTGTGTGTGTGTTGGGATGTTCGGTCAGTGCTTTGATAGCTGCTGGATGTTAGAAAAAGAAAAGCTAAGAGTCCAGAGAGAATGAAGGACAGGGAAAACGAGGGAGGAAAGGGAAAAGGGTCAAACACACAAACACAAACCACATGCAGCAGGTCTGTATACGCCTCGGCACGTGAGGATTTCTTCATGGGGTCAGGGAGTTTCTGTGTGCACGGACGCATGTATATATGGCTGCTGTTTACAAATGTGTGCAAGGCTGTGTGTTCGACTCCCTCGCTTCTCTCTGCGCTGCGCACAGACTGGTTTTGGCCCATAGAAAGAGAGTGAGTCACCTTTTGGGTTTAAAGGCTCGCCAAAAACTTAAAAATAGAGCGGAAGAGACACACATACACACACACGCTGACCAGAGACTGAGTCACTTCAGGCCACATCCATCAGACTACTGAAAAACACTGCGGTGTCTCTGTTTCAACCCACCTATTGGACAGAGACATATGTGTGCCTCCTACTGTGGGCACCTATGGTGGAGGGGGCGTCGGTCTGTCTAATCCCCACCCCTGTTCCACTCCTGTCTGACTCCAGGGAGAGAATATGAGAGAGACAGACAGGCTCTGAAGTTTTCTTTAGCTTTAAAGGATCTTCTAACACCCTTCTGTTTATGAATGCTGCTAAATGGTCATGTCGTGCAAAGTTCTGTTAAAAGGAATAGTTCATACAAATATTTAAATTGCAAAATTTACTCACCTTTGTAATTCCTAATCACCCTCGTCATTCCAAATCCAAGTGGTCTTTCTGTGGAACATACAAAAGAAAAAAAATTGAATGAATAATAGGGTTGCACAATATATCGTTTCAGCATTAATATCAATGCGTGTGTGTCCGCAACAGCCACATCACAGGATATGCAATGCTGAGATAGGATTATAGTCGATCAACAATTGAGAATACATGAGATTTGTGGAGTCACTGCAAAGTACAACCATGACAGAGTGAAACGTTATCATTTGTACACTTCCTGATAAAAGTCTTGTCGTCGATCCCAGTTGTAAGAGCAACAAATAATAACTTGACTTTAGAAGACCTATTGGAGACCCAAGATTCTCACAGGAATCAGTCAAGTTTGATGGAGAAAAAGTCATGGTTTGGGGTTACATTCAGTAAGGGGGCATGCAAGAGATCTGCAGAGTGGATGGCAACATCCTGAGGTATCAAGACATTTGTGCTGCCCATTACATTACAAACCACAAGAGAGGGCATTTTTTCAGCAGGATAGCGCTCCTTATCATACCTCAGCCTCCACATCAAAGTTCCTGAAAGCAAAGAAGGTCAAGATGCTCCAGAATTGGCCAGTCCAGTCACCAGACATGAAAATTATTGAGCATGTCTGGGGTAAGATGGAGGAGACATTGAAGATAAATCCAAAGAATCTTGCTGAACTCTGGGAGTCCTGCAAGAACACTTTCTTTGCCATTAAAAATGACTTTATTAGTAAGTTAATTGAGTCACTGCAGAGGTGTATTGAGGCAGTACTCCAAGTTCATGGGAATCATTCACAATATTAATTATTTTTCCGCTGCACCATGACTTCATATTCCGTACTGTACATTATTTCTGTTAAGTGACAAGACTTTTGTCTAAGGAAAGTCAGATCTTATTGTCCTAATTAAATAATTACAAATCAAGACAAGATCATATTTTATTTTGGTACCTAGAGGCCTTTGCCTTTCATATAAGCCACTACTGATACCAAACGATCACCTAGAAGTCTTTCACCTATTTGTTGTTTCTAAAACTTGGATAAGTGACAAGAGGTAGTGTACAGTATGTGTTTTAAAGGCATTTTAACAACGACTATAGTATAGTTTTATAGTCATTCAATTTCTGTACCTGAATACGGTTTGATCTCCGGAAAACCATAAAGCCATGTTTATTTGACATTTTTCTTGCTCTGTTGTTATTATTCTGTGTTAATTTTTTTTATATACATGATTCACACTCTTACAATATCACCCCAACTAATCTAAATGATTGATATTTCCCCAATTAGAGATATTCAAGCAATTTGGTGAAATTGTGTTCCTATCGCAACACATAAATCACAGAAAAACAAAATATTGCAATGCCAGATTTTTTCAATATCGTTCAGAACACCCAATAGGGTTGGTTTACCAAAAGAGCAAAACAGGGTAATTCACTTCATCCCTTAAAAAAATATTAATTTATGCATTTAGGAGACACTTTTATCAACATAAAGGTATACATTTATCTTTCATCACAGTTTTTCAAGCCATAGTTAATCATTACAATAATTACAAGATTTAAGCTTTTGTAAAAGTAGATGTCTACATACAATCGTAATGTGAACATAAATAAATGACAGAGTTTAGAAATGCATAATCCCCAAACCGATTACGTGAACAGCACCAAGTTTAACATCCCATGTTGGCATCTTAGACTTGCCACATGGCATAAACGCAGAATCAGAGTTATTACTCCTGCTGGGAAACAAGCCCATGCCATTGCAAAATGTAGGCACCCATAATACAGCATTTCCCAAGTGATTAAAAACAGCTACACCGAACATGACATCAGAGCAACACTGTTGTCATCTTGCATGGTAAGCTTTTAAAAGAGTTGAACACACTGTAAAGATTACATCGAACAGCCAACAAGCAGTCTACTCTGTGTCTGCGTGAGAGGAAATAACTGTCTATGTATCAATAGCCTATATGTGTCATTCAAAAAGGAACATTTAAACTAGGTCAGCAGATATTCAAAGCAGCTTTTTGAATATGACTAACGCTGATCACTTGCTTTATTCCAGATAGCTCATGTATTTGTGTATTGAAATGCAACAGTCTTCCATTTGTCTAGAATTCTTTGCTTGCTTTTGGGAGTTTTTTTTTACCTGTGTGCACAGGTTTGTTTGCAGAGCAGAACAGCCAATAAGAGTTCTCTCACTCACCAGCATTGCGCATGAACACACGTTTAATGCACTAAATCCAACAAGTGCTACTCACTGTGAAAAAACACACTGCAAACCTTTGCTGAACAAAGCTTTATGTTAGACTCCTGACTAACATTTTGTGCCTTTTGGTCCCATCAAGTGCTTTGAAATACGCATTTTTATTCAATGTTTGACACAATCTTAACTGAAACACGAAAACAGTGTAGCTCCTCTCCTTTTTAAAAAACAGCCAATAGCGTTTTGTTTATATCACCCCTCTGCCAGTGAGAATGGTTGAGCTTAAGTACATCAAATGAAAAACAAATGAGAAGTGTCTTGAAGGGGGCGAGGCTTGTCAGATATTACAGAGCATTTGATTGGTTATGATTTGATGAGAAACTGAAAGATGAGGTGACGTGAAAATAAATCGTTGCTCCATATAGGCGGAAGTGACAAACCACACGCTTTACAAGTTTATATCAGTTTTATATCTTCTAAAGGAGAATTTTGTCACTGTTTTGGAGCACACTAGCTTAGAGGTCACTAAAAAACTAACAATACTGATACTAACATGTAAAAGTTTTACGATAAGTTCCATAAGAACTCTTCATAAGAGTGAAACCTCCAAATACAGAGCGAACAAAACAATCTGAAATAAAAGACAAGGACTATTGCATATGCTTTAGGGAGACGTTTTATAGCATTTTGACTTGCATTGCATTCAATGTGCAAATTCAAACTCAAGACTTTGGCATTGTCTGTGGCATGCTAACAGGAGCTGTTTGAGCTCTAGAAATGCCACTTGACTAAAGTATACAAGTACATTTCTTCACGATAGTGAATGGTGCAGGTGTACATACACGAAGACACTTTATAGTTAAAATGATTATTTTGGCAGGGTATTAAAACAGTTGGTTTGCCTTGAATGATCGACAACAGCATCAACATGAACAAAAAAGGCACAAAAGTTTATATGATGTCACTTGAGTTGAAAACTTTCAAGATTAAACTTGCGGTAAAATGTATACTTATGCTATAACAGTGTTCAGAGTACCGTTAATAGTCAGTGTACTTTTCATCAGTCTGTAAGATTAGCGATTCACATTATTATCTCATTCTTACACACATTGTTATTGCTGTTACACTGCAATATTGGCAGTTTGAGTTTTAACACTTGAAGGCAAGCCCATAGAAATCACACAAGAAATTTGTCAACGTCTTACAGGAGTTATGCTGGTGAATCATAAAACACATTACAGAAAGGAAGTAAGAACAGACAGAGCTTTCTCCATCACTGTCCGTATACTGCACTTATTCTCTCAGAGATGACGACAGCTGAATTTACTGATTCTGAATCTACTTATAAGGCACACATAGCCTTTATACTGTTAAAGGCATTAGCTATTGCTGCCATCTCCAACTATCACTGAACACATTCTGACATAACACTAACAACCTAAACTGCAAAATGACATTTTTTGGATTGTCAATATTCAACTTGGCATATTAGTTTTTGCCAGGGGCGAGGCAGACATTTTTAAAGTAGGTGGGCAGCTGTATGAGATCCAAAAGTTTACATTCATATAATTATTAATCACCTGTTTCTAAATGGACTGTTTCTAAAAGTGAGGGGAACGTATGCTCTCCCTCCCCCTTCCGGTTGCTACGCCCCTGGATTTTGGTACCATAAACAAATACCGACCATTTTCACTGTCGTTAAAGGATGGGTATTGTGACAACTAATCCTCCAGTTGAGGTGAATTTATTGAAATAAAAGTTAATAATTCAAGCCATTTCAAAAGGTTTAGGCATTTATCTGTATCTCTCTAGTATCTGACAAAAATTAAGACATGTTTTCCAATTATACATTCTTAATTTATTTGTTTATTAATTCATATTCATTTTTGGGGGTTCCTTCAGCTTTGGCGACTCCTAATAAATAAGGGACTAAGCTGAAGGAAAATGAATAAATTCATGAATTTATATGCACTTTTAGAACAATACAAGGTTATTTTTTTATATATAAATATAATATACCCATATTCACTGACAAAAGGGCGCCACAGTGGTGTAGTGGGTCGCACATTTGCCTCACAGCAAGAAGGTTGCTAGTTCGAGCCCCGGCTGGGTCAGTTGGCATTTCTGTGTGAAGTTTGCATGTTCTCCCCGTGGTAGCATGGATTTCCTCCGGGTGCTCCAGTTTCCCCCACAAGCCCAAAGACGTGGTACAGGTAAATAAATAAATATATATAAAGGGACTAAGCCGAAAAAGAATTGAATGAATGAATGACACTGACAAAAGTCTTGTCGCCTATCCAAGTTTTAGGCACAACAAATAATAACTTGACTTCTAGTTGATCAATTGGTATCAGACGTGGCTTATATGAAAGGCAAAGGCCTCTAGATTACGCTTATTTTAGCATAGTAAAATATGGTCTTGCCTGGATTTTTAATTGTTTAATTAGGGCAGTAAGGTCAGACTTTGCTTAGACAAAAGTCTTGTCACTTAACAGAAACAATGTACAGTATAGAATATAAGTCTTGGTGCAGTGGAAAAAGAATTAATATTGTGAATGATTCCCATGAGCTTGAAGGACTGCATCCATACATCTCTACAAAGCCTCAAATAACTTACCTATAAAGTCATCTGTAATGGCAAAGAAAGCGTTCTTGCAGGACTCCCAGAGTTCATCAATATTCTTTGGATTCATCTTCAATGCCTCCTCCTTTATCTTACCCCAGACATGCTCAATAACGTTCATATCTGGTGACTGGGCTGGCCAATCCTGGATCACCTTGACCTTCTTCGCTTTCAGGAACTTTGATGTGGAGGCTGAAGTATGAGAAGGAGCGCTATCCTGTTGAAGAATTTGCCCTCTTCTGTGGTTTGTAATGTAACGGGCAGCACAAATGTCTTGAATGACTTTTCCTTAACCAAACTTGACTGATTCCTGTGAGCATCTTGGGTACATGCGGGTTCCAATAGGTCTTCTGCAGTACCTGTGATGACTGGGATGCAGTTCAATAGACGATTATCTGAGAAATCGACCTTCTGCCACTTTTCCAGATGATCAACTAGAAGTCAATTCATTATTTGTAGCTCTTACATCGACTACAACACTTTTGTCAAGTAGTGTATATGACCCACAAGAACTTTAATGATGAAAGTAAATCACAAAAACATAAACATGATTCCTAAACGATTAATTTTTGTGAATCAGCTGAGAACTACTTTCGTTTCATGGCTAAACTTGCACAATTAAGGCTTGAGCAACTTTATTCTTTCAAAACCTGTCAGCTGTATTTGTCTTAATGAAATGCATGATTTACTACTTTGTTTAAGTACACACATGTAACAGCAAATATCGTGAGGTAGAACTCATCTGGTTACATGCAGATAAGCATGAGTGTTTTGTAAAGGCATGTTGAGTGAGAACAGAGGGATGGTGACTGCAGGAATCCGCATGTCGTATGTGTGTCTTTCTGTGATGTTGTGTTGAAACCAGATGGGAGATTTTACTGCTTGGGGGGGAAGGGAAAACGTCTGGACACAGAGGTCATGAGGGTTCAGAGTGTCTTAAAAGTTCTTGTACGAAGGCAGACAGGCATACACACACACACACACACACACACACACACACACACACACACACACA
>CAIGQQ010037820.1:6707035-6719181 GCA_903798035.1 Danio albolineatus
GGAACGCAAAACATCTTTGCGAGGGAACGCAAAACTTTGCAAGGGAACGCAAAACATCTTTGCGTGGGAACGCAAAACATCTTTGCGAGGGAACGCAAAACATCTTTGCGTGGGAACGCAAAACTTTGCAAGGGAACGCAAAACATCTTTGCGTGGGAACGCAAAACATCTTTGCGAGGGAACGCAAAACATCTTTGCGTGGGAACGCAAAATTTTACGAGGGAACGCAAAACTTAAAAATATATATTTTCCTCCCACCCATTTTTTTTTCTCCCACCCATTTTTTTCCCACCACCACGTCCCTTCTTGTTCTCCCTATAAATTAATATTTATATTAAATTAATTCATATTAAATTAATTTAAGTAATATTATTGACTAATATGAAAATATTTATATGATTTATTTACAATATAGTTTGTAAAGTAATATTTTCTGTCTTTTAGTAGATCTATTATCTGAGAGACTTGCTTTGTTTAACCAATTAAAGTGGATCTAATTGGATTTGCATTGTAAACATTAAATAAAACTTAAAAAGGTATTACTTTATTTCATATATTAAGGTTTTAGTTATGATACTTTTACCAAAATTCTGTGCAGAAATAGCAAAAAATGTCGGCAGATTGCATGTGGGCCTACTCATACACTACAGCCAATTTTGTTTACGCAAACACAGGGAGAACATGCAAACTTCAAACCAGCAACCTTCTAGCTGTGAGGCGACAGTGAGACACTGCCTATTGTTAATTAAAAAAAATCTTTATTGAAATGATTTTAAAAAAATTATAATTATTATTTATGCTAATTATGTATTATAATATTAATATTCATGTAAATACGTTCAGTCAAAATGGTTTGGCTGACAAAGAGAAGTTTGGGCATTCCTGGTGTAGTGGTTAGCAAACACACCAGAAACTCTGAGCCATGATGATCCTGCAAAAGTGTCAGAAACCAAACTAATAAACACACAATAAAATATACCTGACTTCAAATCATCCCTGACTTCAAAAAAGACTTATAACAGTCCAAAGCTCAAAACCGTAAGTGGACAGTTACTCCAGTGCCTGAAGACAAACTCAATGACTTGAACTGAAACATGGTCTGTATCTGCCTCTCGTTTTGCATTTCTCTCCTCCACAATATCTTGGTGCCGGAGGGTATAACAGCCCGTAGCCATTGTTTCCTTGACAGAAACCGCCCATAATTCCATAGGCACCGTTTTCACGATGGCAGTGCCAATAGCGTCCGTGTAATGTTGCTCGGAATTACATCATCACATTGCATGCTGCTGCTCTGGGATTTTAGGACAAATGAGTGTTTATGAGTCCATGCGGGTGTGTGTGCACAAGGATTAATGCTTTGTGCCTGGGCAAGTGACCTCTGTATTGAATAGACAAACCAAAGAGATCAAGTTACCCCATTTCCCCCCTTTTCTCCAGCTCTGTCTCTCCGTCTATGTCGGGTGTAGAGTTTCTCCAGGCTCCAGACAGAGGCACTAATAGGGCCTTTACCCCCAGACACCAACAACACAAGGGACAGAGAGAGAGAGAGAGACTGGGAGAAAAAAGACAGAGAGAGAGAGAGAGAGAGAGTGGGGGAGCGCATGAGAAGGAAGAAAAGTGTGTAATTGATGGCACACCTGCATATTATCAGTAAAAAAATGAGAGTGTGTGTTAAAGGAAGAGAAACAGGAGATGGAGAAGTGTGTGTGTGTGCGCGTTTGTGCATGTGTTCAGCGGACATGTGCTTTATGCAACATGTTCTGCGCTCTGAGTGCAAAAACATGTGCATATTTACGCAAGATTAAGTTACTACAGGTACAAACAACAGACCCGTTTTGTGACAAACATTTCACTCTCTCCTATTACTGCTTTTTCAAGATGTTCTATATCTCACGGGACGCCCCTCATCTGTACCCCACCCCCAAATCCCTTATGACCCCTTAAGAGTCTTCGACAAAACAAACTCCTCCCATGTGACCCCTGCAGCCCCGCATGCCGCTCATGAAGTTAATATTAACAAAGCAACTAAACTAAAACGACACTTAATATAACACACAGTGGATCAAATAGAGCCATAAAGTACTAATCATAGAACAAACTAACAATCAGGCTCTCTGTTGACATCAAGTACAAGTTCTCCTTTCTTCTGTAGTAATTCAACCATTTTTCCACTGTTGCACGGTACTCTGTTTGCATTTCCACTGCAGTTTAGTTACTAAACTGCATCACTATAGTGATTATCACTATTTTTGCCGTCTCTAATGCTGTGACATGATTTCATTTCTGGTCATCCCATCCAGCTCTCACTAGATCCACTCGTAGGGTTTTGAGAGGAACATCTTCTACTAACCATAATGCTGCCATTTCAGGATTCTTTTCTTTGAGCTCATTCAGGAACAACCCATCACTAATAAAAAGCATATTTGTTATTATCGTAAGAAATATTGTTATCGCAATACTCAACAACACTGCATAGTTTTCCAGTATCGTACAGCCCTATAATACATCGTCACAAAAACGCATATTTCAAAGAAAGGTTGGATTGTAGTACTGTGCTATAATATAAATTAGGGGTGCTAGAATTTATTGTTTCTTCAACGCACCGCGATGCAGGAACGGATAATTAGATATCGGTTCAGTACTAGATTATAACCGGTTATTATGTACTGACGTCACTTATCTCATATGCGCTATGTTGTGATTGAACACTATAGTGAAGGAGGCAAGGGCGAGTAAATAAAACACTCCAACTACTTTAAAAGTAGATAATTGTGCACAATTCACTGCTTATGAGTTTGCTGGACAATCTTCCACTGACACTAAAGAAGGTACAACACACGAGCTGCTTTTTCACTACTAGGGAGTAGGGCTGTGCACATAATCGAAACTGCAAAAAAATAAAAAATAAATGTAAAAAAAAAAAAATTGCGATTTAAGCACATGTAATTTCTAAATCACCTAAGGTTGCATTTTTATTTATCAATTTATTTAGATTTTTATTCAGAATATGTTCTTGTGTGCATAATTTTAATATGTTAACCAATCAGAGCTGACGCAGCAGCTAAGCTGAGCGGGAGAAAGATGTTAACCAATCAGAGCTCACTCTGCGCACGACAAAGTTGAGCAGGAGAACCAAATAGGTGGTTTTGATTTACGTTAGTTTTTGTTTATTTTTTATTTATTATGACTGGAATTGAGGTTAGTTCATCTTTATTTGTTTATGTTGTCTGTTTTAAGACAATTTATTACAGTTTTGTTTATCAAGCAGTTAGTACTACTGTGTACAGTATGTTTATAACTAGAGCTGAGGTTAGTTCATCTTCATTTATTTTATGTTGGCTGTTTTAAGACAATTTATTACAGTTTTGTTTATCAAGCAGTTAGTACTACTGTGTACAGTATGTTTATAACTAGAGCTGAGGTTAGTTCATCTTCATTTATTTTATGTTGGCTGTTTTAAATACAATTTTACTACAGTTTTATTTATTAAACGTTATACTATGTTATTGCATTGTGAAAAGTCTTATGCACTTCTTGTGCACTGAATTCATTTAGAATGCGTGTATGAAGCTTGTTTGAAAAAGCAAAAACAGTTGCCAAAATCGCAAATAAAATCCGCAATATTCGTTCCAAAAATCGCGATATGATTATTTTGTCCATATTGCACAGCTCTACTAGAGAGAAATGAAAGCTTTTGACATGTGACCCACAGGTGTGTTCGTGAGGTAACTTTTCCTCTCCTCTCCGCTGTAAGAGCGATACCTGAGGATCCTGACAGGAGCGTGTCTGTAATGCGAGTTTTCTCCACCGAATCTATTAAGAATTAGCTGTGACAACCGCGTATTATGCGCATATAGACTGTAACCACAGCTGTTCTTCGCGTGTCACTCATCGGTGAACAGTACTGACAGTTTCAGAGCCAATCGCAGCCCTTTCTGTATTATCAATCATAGGAGTGTAAGAACTCGCTTGACAGCATTCAAAAAACAAGCTGGATAATATTTACATTAGTTTATTTGCTATAAACGCTCATGTTGTTCTTTGCCTGTATTTGAGTTTTGTTTCAAAAAGAGTGTTCTTTGAGCAGGTCAAATGAAAGGTACAGTTGATATATCGTATGTGTGTGTGGTGTGTGTGAATATATGTATATATCAACTTCACCATCAAAGAAGCCAAGCTACCAATACACTGCAAAATACATCAACATGCAGAGCAGCTAAAAACAACACAAAGAGTAGAAGTGGAAAGTTCATTGTGAATATGCCATTATGTCTGACTGTATAATTCAAGAGTTCACACATCTATATGCGTCTCTATATCTGCTGGGCAAACAGACGAAACACCTACACGCACATTGAAGCAATGCTCCACACGAGGAGGTGTGTAGGTTAACATGTCTAGATGAAACAGTTACAAAAGACTCCAGGCACGGTCTGTGTATGTGATTAATGGTTACAGTATCTCAGGTAAGCGTGTGGGAGTGTGTGAGACCTCTATATGTGCCGAGGTCAGCAGCTACAGCACAATAGCACAAACCCAAAAAGAGAGTTACTTTTGTGTTTACACGTGAGAGTGAAGTAATCTAGTGACGGTTTGAAAGGAAGGAAAAGAAAGTGCTTTCACCCTGCACATTGTATAATTTAACCAGTGAGCCTCGCTTGTTTTTTTTTTTTTTTAAACTACACACACACAAATTACTTTTCCCACGCTGGGACTAGCAGACAGACGCAGTGCGCTGACACTAAACCACACACAAACACTCGCATTAATATACTCCACTCACTCACCTGAAAACAGCTGGCAGGTGTTCTAACACCAAAACACACACACACTTACTCTCAACTAATTTAAAACCTCTCTCTCTCTCTCTCTCTGTGGTGCAGTTCATTTGTGTCTAACAGAGCCATAAGTGAACCAAAATAAAAATAAAAACAAATTATATATATATATATATATATATATATATATATAATTTTTTTTTAATCCATTCAGTTTGAGAAAATCTCTTATGTTTTTTGTTTTATTACTGACATAATTAAGACAGAAAAATGCAATCTGAAGTAAAAAAAAATAAGTACATAAACAAAATGGGAAAAGAAATTACATGGGGTAAATACAACCCTAATATTACAAAGATTTTTGAAGTAGTGTGTAAAGGCTGATTTATACTTCTGCGTCAATCAAATGTGTATGCTCTGGCACAGCCTTCGTATGGTCGCATAGCCCACCTCGTGGCTGACGATGAACTACACGCAGCAACAACATGTAGCGCAAGCTCTGTGATTGGTCAGCTTGATAGCTGTGATGAGTGTGGGCGGGGCTGAGAGCCGCGTGAACCCATTGGAGCGAGTGCCGTGAAGGACTCTAGATGGAAACTGTTGTTTTGTGTTCATCTTATGATTAATGTGTACCTTATGATTAATGTAAACACTAGTGAAGAAACTAGACACAGAGGAACATAAAAGCCTAGTGCCAGCTAGCGTTTCGGAAGTGTTATTGCACAGTAACACAAACAGCACGCAGAATGTATTTTTTTTGATTGGATATTAACAATCTGTTCAATAATTGCTTAAAGCTAAAGTGGTACCTCCACCACCTTCAAAAAGACTAAATATTCTTACATCAACCTCTTGAAAGCAGCAGGTCTTTGGGTTAGTTTTAGTCAATTCTATGATGAACAGAACAAAGCGCACCAGTTATGTTTCAAGAATGGTGGGTTGTTTCCACTAGAAAATGATCTGTGCATGAGCAAACGGGAGCCTGCAACCTCTTTTTAAACATGTGCTTCAATTAATTTCTTTAGTTTTCTCTGATAACGCAGTAACTACTGCAGGAAAAAACTTTAGCAGTTCTTTACAGTTTTTGGGCCCTTACATACACAAGGCGCAACAAGGCGCAATACGTGTTTGGTGCGATTTGTTTGCTATTTTTAGACCAGCACAACAGTAATTTTCATGTTTTGCACCACGTTGTTATGCATTGTTTATTGTATGCATATTTATATTTGATTTAATAAAAACAAGTGTAGACTTTGAGACGTATGCATCACCATATGGGGCATAAGAATAGAATGTGTGTTGATATAACTCACCACACTTCGTTATTATTGTTCATTTATTTATGCTGGAAATTAGAACTGAATTTAGAAATAATTTTGAAACAAATCTTTGCGCTTAACAAACAAAATTAAATATGTAAGCTAACGGATGTCTTCAGCGGAGTGCATACAACACCGTTTCTTTATCTATAAAAGTAAAGGAGTAAAGTAAAGAGTAAAAGTTAAGTAATGAGGCAGAATGGAGGAGGCTCATTCTTTATCCTCGCACTGCATATGGTCTGTTTAACTGTTTTCTGGCTAGTGAAGCGTTCAGTTTTTCCACTAACAATGTCCGCCATTTAAATGGCAAATGCACCATGGCGTGACACAACTGACTCTCAAAGGGAATGGGAGATGAGACTCTGATTGGTTTAATGTACTAAACCATGCGCCGAGGCGCAGAGCGTATTTTTCCATCCTTAAAATAGCAAAAGTGGATTCGGACATGCCCTTTGTAGACTTTGCGTCTAGATTGTTAAAATGGAAGCCCATTATGTCCATCAAACTGAACAGATTTTGTTTGCAGTAATGTGACCAAATCACATAATCTGACCAATCGAATCTAGATTCAAGGATATTTAAAGACTTGAAGTCTTTTATGAAGAAAGATATTTTAAAGGGCACATACATGACCCCTTTTTTATATTTAATATAAGTCTTTTGTGTCAGCAGAATTTGTCTGTAAAGTTTCAGCTCAAAATACCCATCAGATTATTAATTATAGCAGTTTAAAGTCCGTCCATTATAGCCCTAAACAAATTTTTACTGTTTTTGGCGCTAGCCCTTTAAGAATAGTCCTCCCCGCCCACCGTTCCAGTCAGCGTGCCTCAATCTCCGCCCTCGGCTGCGTCAGACACACAGATACAACAGGAACAGATCTGAAAGAAGCAGATCTCACTACGTTTGAGAAATACAACAGTAAGAACTTTACCAAAGACTGTTTAATGTGTTTGTTAAGGAGTTGCAACGATGAGACACACTCAATGCAGTAACAGAGTTCGTTCGCACACACACACACACACAGCGCGCGTTGAGCTTCGCACTGATTTGCAAGCAAACGTGAAAGGATACGGGTTTAATCTCCACTGCTGTATGGATATCTGTATGTTAATGTACTAAATAAACCTGATTTAATGTCAACAACCCGAGATTGAAGCGTATTTTTTGCTGACACGCGGCTGTGGTGATGAAGTAAAGCTGAAGTAAATGGCTGTAGTTCATTACAAACATGCACTGTTTTAAACACGTGTTAAACTTGTGAAACTCACTCTTGATCACATTTGATGATGATTAATGACCTTCCCGAACTGAACAGACCTTTTATTCCCGGTTGTTTTGCGCACGTCCTGTCTTGTTGATATGATTATACACGTTACTACGGAGACATGTTAATACGCAGCTGTCAATCAATTCGGTGGGCGGGGGGACCGCACTCCTACGTAGAGTTGCGGTCGATCTCAAAACCGCTCCAATTGGTCCACCGTTTTTATGCTGTTAAATTGAAAAAAAAGGACTGGGTGTGTTTATATCACCCCAAAATGACCGTCTATACACTATAACTACACATATGACTGTCCAAACAGCTTAAAAAGTAGATTTTTCATCAAAGGTGCCCTTTAAGTCTTTCTAAGAACACACGGCGACCCAGATTTGGCTATAGAACATTAGGAGAAACAGCAGAGATATAATAGTCTTCCTTTAACAAAAAATAAAAATAAAAAATCTGAAATTTGCTATATCTCAATCTCAATGATCTCATAACATGATTGTAAACGATGACAGAATGGGTGAACTAACATCATCCAGTCTAACCTCACTGAGAACTCACTTAAATCTATTTAGCAACGAAACGGTAATAAAATTTTCCACCGGGATTAGACACCACATCTAAAAGCTCTCTGGTTTCTGTGTCTTTGTGTTGTGGTTGTTATAGCTGCAGTCTGTGTGTGTCACATATTCCTGGTGGAACAGTAGCAGAATGTTCTATACGGTGGGTTTCTGAGTATAACATCACGTCCGACCTGCATTTGTGTTTGACTAAGAGAAAAAAAAAACAAGTAATTCTGAACTCAAGGACTCAGTGAGCTCTTTACACAAGAGAGCACATCCTCCACAGCCAAACTGGAAGAATATCTGCCATTCACACACACTGATGCAGAATGTGCCATACCAATGAGAAAGATGGAGACAGAACGTTCTCTCCACACTTCAGCTCCTGCTGAACAAAGAGCCAGACAAAGAGGCAGAATGAATCTCAGACAGTTTTAAGGGAGAAAAAAAAAGTGTTGGGGGAGGATCAGTCACCTGAGAAAAGGAGGGAATGTGTGAGCAGACAGATGAAAGAAACGTTACACACGCAGCCTGTCTTCTGTAATTCACATGCCTGCAGTCAATTTGCCCTAGACTGCAGGGACCTCGTCCTTCACAGACCTTTATTACACACCGGCACCAACACACACACACTTTTCTCTGTTCCATTTTTCCCCTTTCTGACTTTAGACACTAATTTTCAAATCTCTTCATCTCTCTTGTTCTGTGAGATGCAATAATATGAGAAAAGAAGTCATATAATGGCCTGCCAGAGCTGTCAGAGGACAAACACTCATTGAGAAAAACAGTAATGTAGAGACTAAGATCACATGATAAGTCTTTACAGAATCATTCTGTCTGATCATTTACCTTTGTATTTATTAGTGGTGGGAGAAAAAAAAGATTTATCGAAAGTTTGCGAATTGATTGTGCACTCAAATTAGATCGTGGTGGTTTGGGCCTGCGTGAATGTGAGTTAGAAATGGAAAAATACTGAACGTTGTCAGGTGCACGTACATATGCTTCTAAATTTGCTTTGTTTGGACAAAGATGGACAAACTTAAAGATTCTGAATATGTGGTGTGGCGCTTCTTGTCCACTGAGCAATCTTCAGGATTCTTCAAATTTCTGCCAGAATCACCAAGTACGAGGATGGCGACACAGTGGCAAGCTCAGTGGTATTTCTGTGTGGAGTTTGCATGTTCTCCCAGTGTTCATGTGGGTTTCCTCAAGGGGGTTAAATTTCCCCCCACAGTCCAAAGACATGCGGTATTGGTGAATTAAATAAACTAATTTGGCCGTAGTGTATGTGTGTGAATCAGTGCTGGTTGCAGCTGGAAGTGCATCCACTATGTAAAAACATTAGCTGGATAAGTTGGCGGTTCATTCCGCTGTGGTGGCTTCTGATAAAGGGAGTATGCCAAGGGAAAATGAATATATGTCGTATGTCACCCATTGCTTGTGTTTTGCAAACGCAACTGTGAATGAAAGTGAACTACTGTGGAGTGCTGCCAATGAATGAAGCATTATGAACTACCATATTTTAAACATTTTTTATATATAAACATTTTCCTTTGGAGACATTTCTTGGTTAAAATGTTATAAACAGCAACATCATTTATTTTATTTTTGGCTTAGTCCCTTTATTAATCTGAGGTCGCCACAGTATAATGAACCACCAACTTATCCAGCATATGTTTTACACAACGGATGCCCTTCCAGCTGCAACCCATCACTGGGAAACATCCCTACATACTGATTCACACACATACACTATATACAATTTAGCCAACTCAATTCACCTATACCACATGTCTTTGGACTTGTTGGGGAAACCGGAGCACCCGGAGGAAACCCACGCAACCACGGGGAGAACATGCAAACTCCACACAGAAATGCCAAATGACCCAGCTGAGGCTCGAACCAGCGACCTTCTTGCTGTGAGGCGATCGTGCTAAATCACTGCGCCACCGTGACACTCCACAACAACAAAAGGAACTGATTGTTCTTTGTATTTGCTCTTCATTATCTGTCATTTCAATGTTTCATTCAGAGCTTGTTTATCCTCAATATGACTTTGTTATTAAAATGTCATATTTAAGATGGCAGTACTGTCCCACACAAATTCCAATCATTAAAACAAAAGCTTAGAAACTACAATTCTATCCAGTTCAATTCAAAATACAAAAATGTAAATGGAAAGATTTACTTGCACACAAAAGGAGAAAAAAAAAATGTAGGTCAAGTTTTGCAATTGGAACAGGCTTCTCAGAATCGGATTGTAAAGCCTCTAAAGATTCACACCCCTAGTATTTATCATTAAATTGTTCTATCTTTCTAGCAAACCAATCATTCTTCTGGCTTATATGGCAGAAAGTGCAATTCCTGAGAGCTGTCACTGCATGACAGTTACACATGCTGTCTGTCAATCAAACCGCACCGAGAGCGAGAAAAGAACGTAGATTTAGTCTCCTAAACTGTCACTTAGTTTCATCCGCATGCACTGAGACACACACACACACACCTGCACATCCTTCACTCGCACTGATAATTGCCATCCTGTCTCACCTGTGGACCTCTTCTCTCTCTACTCTTCCTGTCGCGTTCTCCACATCTCTCTCTCTTGCCATCTCGTCCTCTTCCTTTCCGGAGCAGTAAGTAAATCTGGGAGGAGGAGAAGAGAAAAAGAAGTGCATTATGAATGTCTGCTTTTCAGGACAATACAAGACAGGCTAAAAATAACACAGAGCAAGTCCATCCAGATCTAGCTGTATAGGTCAAAATCACTGATCACTCAATAATGCATGTAATGTCTGGGGCCAGACGGAAACTGCGGACATTTTTGCTATTTCTGCGCAGATGTTTGTTAAAAACCTGTGGATTTATGCGGAATGATTTTGGGAAGATCATAACTAAAACGTTAATATATGAAATAAAAAGTCATAACTTTTAAACTTGTATTTAATGTTTACAATGCGAATACAATTAGATCAACTTAATTTGATAAACAAAGTAAGCCTCTCATATAAAATCACTACTAAAAGACAGAAAATAGTACTTTACAAACTGTGTTGTAAATAAATCATATGAATATTGTCGTATTAGTCAATATTATTACTGAAATTAATTTAAAAACTGAATAAATATAAATTTCCACACATTTACACAAGTAAATAAACATAATAAATGATGGGCTATAATCTGCGGAAATCTGCGCGCACAGATTCCATGTGGCCCTAGTAATGTCCCAATTTGGCACAAAACCAGACTATATTTTACAGTTCAGATGTTTTTAACCTTCTGTTACACAGTATGTTAGACAATGAGTGATTATATTTAATGAATCACGCCAACAAAAACATCAAAATTCAGGCCTCGAAATTTCGACCGTTTTGGTCGCATATGGGCCTGAAATTGAATTATGCGACCTCCAAATATATTTGCGAGTGCACAAAATTGTTGCGTGCGACCGTTTTTTCACTGCAAAATGTTCACCGCACGCGTGGATTTAGGACACATTCACGAAGAACGCATCTCTGCACTTGAAAGGTAGCGCTCAAGAACTGTTTAAAACTGTTGTCATGTCAACTTGCTGCAGTAAACAAAGCCCGCAATGCTTGCCCCGCCTTCACGCTCTTTTTATTGGCCCACTGCGCTAGAACTGATCGCGAATGGATGGGTTAAAATCATAAAAACATCAGTGATGCGCTTGCAAACACAGAAACGCACACACAAGCGCACACACAAGCGCGCACACACACACACACACACACACACACACACACATCTAAATGATTAGAATTGAATCATTGTAAATATACTGATTGTTACTGTTTTTATTTTTTATCATTATTACTGTTTTATCCTACAATGTTGATTGTTAAATGTAGTGTTTTCTGATCTATTATTATTTTTTATTGATATAAATGAATAATATGATATACTGAATAATAATATGATATATTGAATAATAATATTATATATATTGTATAATAATATATGTATATATGTTTATTTTTTTACTTTTCTTTAATTTCTACTATTTACTGTGTTTACTGTTTTTTTATTACATATGTTCTTTTATTTTTATGTAAACTTTATAACTGCTTTGGCAATACATTTGTAACATTTGTCATGCCAATAAAGTATGGGGCCAGAATTGTTTCGTAATTCCAAACAAATATAATACAATCCACAAATAAATGTGAAGCGATTGACAAATACCAAGCATATTCACAAA
>CAIGQQ010037820.1:6719581-6738000 GCA_903798035.1 Danio albolineatus
TTTGTGAATATGCTTGGTATTTGTCAATCGCTTCACATTTATTTGTGAATTGTATTATATTTGTTTGGAATTACGAAACAATTCTGGCTCCATAATAAAGCAACTATTGAATTGAATTGAATTGGTTAAAATTAGCTGTCAATCACTCAGTCAACACTTTCTGCCTTCAGATGACAGGAGAGCTACAACCACGAAAATGTAAAGAGCTGAAGATGAGAATGACAACAACAACTATAAGTAAAAGTTAACACCGCGTACACCATCATTAAAGATCTTGCATGGACTAAGATTAAACTAATATTGCAGCTCATGAAAAGACCGGTATTGCTATTAAAATGACGTATACAAATAATAAGGTATACATCAAAAGCAACTGTGCAATATCAGACATCACCCGTGAGAACACAGCACGTCAACAGGTTCATTCATGTCAAGTAGTGCGTGCAGGGCCGGTAAGCGGTCCGTCCATTTATCTTTTGGTCACTCAATTATGTTATAAATATGTATTTTCTTGTGATACCGGGATTTCGTTGAGACATATTTTCCTCACGCAAGCATATATATTTTTTGCTTGTTAGTTTTGATTAGTGTTGATTTCAAATGCAATAAATCTGTTTATATAAAACTTGGCAATGGTGCTCATAATTGGTGGGTGCGACTAAATTTTGTCTGGTGCACCTTAATATTTAAAGTTAGGAGCATCAGTACTACCAAGCAAAAAAGTTCATTTCGAGCCCTGAAGTTGCTTATTATATTTAAAACATATTAAAATAAACATATTTGATTCTATTAATTGTTATTTCTATCCCTGAAGCTAATTTGCACCAAATTACAAGTATATCGCTCTGAAAAAATGTACAGGTTGAGAAAAGTGCTGAGCTATGTTATGTAACCTGATCAGCACTGGTGTTACAGAAGAACTCACTGACCCCCAGTACAGTAATGCCCACACCATAGCTGCACACTGCGTAAATAAGCACAGAAAGCAGAGTAATGTTCAATCTTCAAATGCTAAAAATGTCTTTGACTTCCACAGGTCTATGCCTGGAATAACTACCGCAAGAAAAAAAGAGAGCAGACACAGTAATAAGATCCCCTATAGAGCTTCCACAGCTGGATCTGTGCCAGAGGAGATGGAGCTGCGGAGTGGAGTACTTTGATCTAATCTACTGTATCTCATCAACACACTCTCCACTTCAAGCTTTTACACTCCTCCGTGTGTTATTGTTTTCAGACGGATCAACATACGCACTGAGGATTATGGTAATATCTGCTGTGATAGAGGAACTGGAATCTCACATTAGCAGAAATCGATTCCAAAGGGGAAGCTTTCATTAGCGAGAGTGGCTAATAAAGCTAAAAAACCAGCAGGAAAGGCATCCTGGGAAAATGTGAGCAATTCGAAAAACCATGATGCAATTGTTTTCCAGTTATTGTAGTCTGATTTATCTTTTTTTTGCTAAGCTGAAGTGTGTTATAATACTGTATTCTACGTACAGCTTATATCAAATATCACTTGACACAACCCAAATACTATGTTCACAGCGTCTACACTCCTTTCTTCACTTAAGTGTCTCCTTAAACTGTCCAATAAGGGCAAAGAAGACCAAAACTCACAAGGAGTGATTCAATTATTTATTATCCTATCCATTAGGGTGGCATCTGGGACTTTGGTTTGAGCATCTTGACTAGCTCAACATGGCATCACCATCTTAACCCCAAGGTATACTCTGCATTTTATGCATAAACAATGATCCACACACAACTAGGAATGCAACAATTATAGATGCTGGTTGTACGGTTATGGAATAAAGTAGAAATGTGTATATTCCATGCAAAAGCATGAAACTGATTGATCAGTTCTCGTCACATGACTTACAGCACGCTCGCTGCATTCTTTCAACTAGGTGCGCCTGGAAAGCATGAGCACGTCATGTTGAAAAATAATGAGAGTTAACAGGCGCATGTACATATGCTGCCAAATTTACTTAATTTGGACAAAGATTGACAGACTTAAAGATTCTAAATATGTGGTGTGGCGCTTCTCGTCCACTGTGCAATCAGCTTCAGGATTCTTCAAATTTCTGCCAGAAAAGAAAACTGAAGGCTCATACACACCGGGACGCTTTTCGTTTGCGTTTATCGTCAGAGTTTTTTGAGATGTTTTTTCTGCATTCAAGCACAAGCGATTTTATCTGCCGTCGAGCAGAAGAGTATGCAAAATCACTATTTGACAGTGCATGACAATACATTCATTCACTCATTCATTTTCTTTTTAGCTAAGTCACTTAATCAATCTGGGGTCAGAATGAACCGCCTAACTATGCAGTATATGTTTTACTCAGCGGATGCCCTTCCAGCTACAACACATCACTAGGAAACCCCATACACACTAATTCACACATATACACCACAGACAATTTAGCTAACCTAATTCACCTAAAGCGCATGTCTTAGGCCCCGTTTACACTAGTGCGTTTTAGTTTTAAAGCAGCGTTTTAGCATGAAAACGATCCGCGTCCACACTAGCGTTTCACCCAGCGTCTCTCAACAGATGTACGTCCACACTACGCCACCAGAAACGTATATCACGTGACCATTCGCGCACTCTGGGCATGCGCGTTCAAGTATAAACAGGAAGCACGTGTCTCGCTCGGCATTTGGTTATTGTTAGTCAACAAACGCTGGTTGAACGATGAACGCGATGGCAAAGTAAGCAAGAGAGGTCTTTTTGAGGGCAGACGACGAGGTCGAGCTGTTGTAGTAAAAAAGGCAGAGTTTAACTGCACAATGGCGCCTAAAATGGACAATAGTGCAAACAACGCTCCCATTTCTGTGTCCATGTTGTTATATACAGTGAAGGCTGTGATAGGGGCTTGACGAATAAGGGAAGGATACGCAATGATCCAAAAGCCACAATCAAGTAGGGAATCTCAGCAGCCACGCCATGTCTCCATTTTCCCCCATTGACATTGAGAAAGAGCAGCAGTGTTTTAGAATGAAAACTGCCTCTCCAGCATTTCCAAAGCGCTCCGTTTTCAGGGCTCGAAAACTCCGGCGTGGTGTGGACGGATGGCGTAAGCGTAGGAAAACTTATTCGCTTTAAAACTAAAACGCATTAGTGTAAACGGGGCCTTAGGCCTTTTGGAAACCGGAGCACCCGGAGGAAACCCATGCGAACACGGGGAGAACATGCAAACAGAACACAGAAATGCCAACTGACCCAGCCGAGGCTCAAACCAGCGGCCTACTTGCTGTGAGGTGAAAGCGCTACGCACTGCGCCACCCAGTACTAATACATGCAGGACTAATTATACAGAAACAAGGGCACAACTGAAAGTCCCAATCTTGCATTATGCCTGCACATGTGCTTAGAATCATGTAAGCTAAGGCTAATTTAGAGTTCAGTTTAAGAACAATATAGGTCAACAGGTAATCCCCTTCAGCAACTACATGTGTGCTACAATGTTTTGCAAGGAGTGTGTGGAGCCACTGCTTGGGGTCAGTGCTTAAAGGGGGCGACTGAGGGGAACTTTGCCTACGTGATACTTTGTGCATTGATCTCTTTCAGTATGGCTTTACCATTATATTCCCACGAGACCCAAAACACACACACACACACAAATGCTAAGCCAAAACAATTCTGCACATCACACAGACACACACACACACTTTAACACTGCATCACACACCAAAGAGCAACATGAAATATTCAGTGAATTTTTCAACATGTGCTCTATTCCCCCAGCACGTGTAGAAGTGCAAAAAAGAAAGAGAGACAGGAAGGAGAAAGCGGGAGGGGGAGACGGAGTCAATGAGTGCAATGGGAGAGCGAGAGAGAGAGAGAAACCCAGCTGACTCCTTTCCAAGCAACTCCCCCTAGCAACAGCCCTCGTTCAGTCTGTGCCCTATTGGCCGGCTGACAGCTCGCATCACAATCCCATGCAGGACAATCAGCCAATGAGATGTCATAATGGGCCTGAGCTGCAGGGAGAGCAAAGCTTTTTGGATTCCACGTTCATCATGGCAACAGAAGCCTGGCTGGCGCTGACTTAAAGGTAGCCTGGAAAAACAACACACACACACACAACTAACCAAAACATAAGGCTGCTCGTGGACATAGGGACCACTGCTCCTTTAAGGCTGTCTGATATACAGCAGACAAACACAAATCACACAAACAGATCCACTGATGGCTCCATATACTTAAGCTGCACTTAATATCAGTGCACCGGACGGAACAAAAAATTAAGCCAAGTGTGTTTGCACAAATAATACAAAAGCTGTACTCAAAACTGACTTGATTTTTCTGTGCCAAAGTTGTTTTGACTTCAGCTGTTCGTGACGTCATTTTTTAGCAGATGTCTGTTTTCAGTTGTCCTCAAGTTCACACAGGTGCAGTTCGTCACAATAAATCAAAAAAGCAGGATCCAGATATCCAAAAAGCTAGAGCTACACTGGAAAGAGATTGAAATTGTGATATTGTTTTCTCTGCGATATAACATATTGACATATAATTCTACCAGAAGACTTTAAATTATAAATATATTTTTATGTAATTTATTATATACATATGATAAACAAAATACAGTCATAAACACGGTGGAACAAATATTAAAGTGAAATAAACAGTGATTTACGGCTTTCTGCTGAGAGTCTAACAGTATTCATTCATTCACTTTTTGACTTAGTCCTTTTATTCATCGCCACAGCGGATTGAACCGCCAACTTATCCAACACACGTTCATACTAATACATTCATTATACTAATACATTCATTATATATAATACATTCTGAATACTAATACATTTATTCATTCATTTTCTTTTCAGCTTAGTCCCTTTATTAATCTGGGGTCGCCACAGCAGAATGATCTGCCAACTTATCCAGCATATGTTTTACGCAGCGGATGCCTTTACAGCTGCAACCCATCACTGGGAACATCCATACACACTGATTCACACTCATACACTAAGGATAATTTAGCTCACCCAATTCACCTATACTGCATGTCTTTGGACTTGTGGGGGAAACCGGAGCACCCGGAGGAAACCCATGCGAACACGGGGAGAACATGCAAACTCCACATGAAATGTCAACTGACCCAGCCAAGGCTCGAACCAACGACCTTCTTGTTGTGAGGTGATTGTGCTGCCCACTGCGCCACCGTGACACTGCATATGGTATAAATTGTTCAATAAAAATAATCTTTATTAAACTTCCCTATGCTCTATTCAAATGCTTTGAACTCTGTTAAAATGCTGACATAGTGGCAGGCCTTAAAAACACATGCAGATGATTAACTCTCACTCTATTATGCTTAAATTCTGCAGAGTCTCCACAAATCTCATGTGTTTTGACCTGTGGTTCCTGGTTATCTACAATATCATACTCAACATATAGCTATATATTTATCTAATCTATAAACTCAACATTGCATATCTTGTGATGTGACTACTGCTGATTGCAATATGGATTGCAAGATGCTGATTGCTCAAACGATAAATAGTGCAGCTCTACAAAAAGCCACGCAACTGTTTTTAGCCATCTATTGATTCGCTTTTACATAAGTATATCTGATATGCTGAATGATGATGAAACATTACTCGTATTTTTTTATTTATTTAACAAAGTTATTGGAAAGGTGAACGAAGTTTACTTCGTTTAAAATGTTATACATGAATAAAAAAAGTTTTGTAAATCATAATTCCACATCAAATGTAAATTACAAAAATGAATTTTAGACACTTTTTATTATATTTTATTTATCTAATGGTGAATTGAGTGTGACATCATCTAAACAAAAATACCTGACATTTTGTGTCTAACTCATTGCAGAGGCCGGGAGAGCTTAATGTGCTGTTTAAGAATATACATACAATTACAAAAAACACCAGCAAATTAAAAAAAGATCTTCTGTTGTTTGTCAGCACACGTGCTGCAAATCCTCACACACAAACAAATTAATAAATTGTGCTGCATATTCACACAACACTTGCAAATAGGACAGAACACAAGTGAAATGTTTCAAGGGGACCCTAAAACATGACCGACCCAGAAATTTAGGTCATGTTTATTTAGGCTAATGTAATACAAAAGACAAGGGAATCAGGATGTTAAAATAAACAAACAAAAAAAAAAAACTTTCAAAGATCAACTGCAACTTCACTGAGCAATAGTAGCGCCACAATAAACATTTCGCAGCGGCGTCCATCATTGTGCTCCGTTCTATTTGCAAGTGTTGTGAGAAAACTCAGCACGTTTTATTAATTTGTTTGCGTTGTATGAAAATATAGCAGGTTTTTTTATGTGTGTGCTTTGTGAGGATTTGGAACATGTGTGCTGTCAAATGGATGAAGATCTTTTCTCAGTTTGCTGGTGAATTTTGTAGTTGCGTGTGGTTCGCAGGCAGGTATTCATGCAGAGAGAAAGTAAACAAAGTCAAAATATATTTACCGTGAGACAATTGTTTGCTTTTAAAAGGAATTAATTATTTCAACTTTTGACAAACTAATTTTCATGACTTTACAAGCCATTTTAAAAGCTTTTTTGGGGTAAAAATCTGTTTTTAAAAAGTGCTTTGTTCATTCACTCATTCATTTACCTTAGGATTAAGGCTGATTTATACTTCTGAGTCGAGTGATCAGCGTGATCCACGTCGCATGGCTTGCGCGTGGTCATGCATTTAGAGTTTTGTGTGCTGTTTGTGTTGCGCTGCAATAACACGTCCAAAATGCTAGCTGTGAGTATTTAGTTTTTTCTGAACGCTACAAGTAGCTAAAACTCGCTCATTTAGAGGCAGGAACCAGCGGATGCACAACAACTTTAATCATAAGGTGAACCCCAAACAAAAGTTTCCATCTGGAGCTTCTTCACGGGACTCGACACTTGCTCCATTGGGCTCGCAGCTCTCAGCACTGCCCACGCTCATCACCAGTACCAAGTCGACCAATCACAAAGCTTGCGCTACGCGTTGTTGCGACGTTCAGTTACGTTTTTTGAGAGGAGTGCGTCAGCATTAGCCAGGGCGAGGGGCATGCAACCGCATGATGTCTGCGCCGGACCATACACGTGTGCGTAATGCAGAAGTATAAATCAGTCTTTAGTCTCTTTATTCATCAGGGGTCACCACAGCACAATGAACCACCAACCTATCCAGGATATATGTTTTACACACCGGATGCCCTTCCAGCTGCAACCCAGTGTTGGGAAGCATCCATACACACTCGTTCACTTATACACTACGGACAATTCACCTATAGCGCATGTCTTTGGACTCCCGGAGTAAACCCACGCGAACACAGGGAGAACATGCAAACTCCACACAGAAATGCCAACTGACCCAGCCGGGACTCAAACCAGCGACCTTCTTGCTGTGAGACGACAATGCTAACCACTGAGCAATTACATCACTCAAAAAGAGCTTTGTCTATTTTAAAACCATTTCAACACACTGTACAGCAACACACATATCAGAATAACAGTGTATAGCTAAATGTTTTCCTCTTTTAATCTCTTCACCACATGTGGACGCTCAGTATGTCATCAACACGCTGGATTGTTGCATCATTAACAGTTAAATCCTTCTCCAAAACGACAACATCAAACTCCAAAACTAACTCCACCAATCAAAACACCTCGCCGATTTCATCACATCCAATCACAGCGTGCGCTAGCGCTCTACAAAACACAAACAGACAAAGCAAACAAACACACATGACATCTTTAAAAAAGCAGAGAGAGAGGAGGATCTGCACCGGAGGAACAAAGACGGCCTGACAGTCTCTTTTTAAAGGTTTTAAGAAGCGTAAGCCTGTTACAGACAGACTCTTATCAGGAGAAACAGAATAACAGACAGCGCGAGACAGAGAAAAGAACACGCAGTCACACGTAAACATCTTGCGATTGCGTGTGTCCTCTTTGTTCTAATCCTGAAGAGTCGCTCTCAATATTTCTCTAAAGTGAGAACAAAGCTACAGTAGAACAGACACTCACGGCGCAGTGTGAGAGCTTACGCACACACGCTCAAATCATCCATCTGCCACTAGCCAACGCGCTGTTCACACAATGTGGAGAGGCGTACGTGTGCGAGTGTCTGTGTGTTTTAATGGGGTACAGCCTTCAAAATTACCCACAGGTAATTAAAGTTATGCCATAACTGTCCTGTGAGCTTTGGGCTGCCGGCGGACTCCCATAACAACTGCCTAATTAAAGCAACCATTAATTACCCTGTCAATTTACAGTTACATCATGCATAACCACTTATGGAATTCTGTGGCTACTTCAGTCAAATTGATCACAACTACTTATTAGATCATATATACACTTTATTAGGTACTCCTTATTAATACCAGGTTGGACCCCCTTTTACCTTAAATATAAATAAATAGACAAGGTACTGGAAATACTACTCAGAGATTTTGGTCCATATTGGCATGATAGCATCACGCAGTTGCAGCAGATTTGTTGGCTGCACATCCATGATGCGAATCTCCCGTTCAACCACACCTCAAAGGTGCTCTACTGGATTGTGTTCTGGTGACTGCGGAGGCCATTTGAGTACAGTGAACTCATTGTCATGTTCAAGAAACCAGTCTGAGGTGATTTATGACATGGTATTTCTATTGTGTTCTGTGCTTTTTGAAAGTGTTGTGAGAAAATGCAGGCGTTTTCATAATTTGTTTACGTTGTGAGAAAACACAGCATGTTTTTAAAAAATTTCAGCTTAAAGTGATATGTAAAGGCATAACTAGGTAAATTAGGTTAAGGCAAGTTAGGGTTTTTAGGCAAGTCATTTTATAACAGGTCTGTTCTGTGGAAAAATCAAAAAATAGATTGCTCAAAAGGGCTGATAATATTGACCTAAAATGTTATTTTTTTTAATTGTAAAACTGCTTTTATTCTAGCTGAAATAAAACAAGACGTTCCCCAGAAGAAAATATATTATAGGGTATACTGTTAAAAATTCTTGTTCGGTTAAATATAATTTTTATAAAACATTTGGGGGCGACACAGTGGCGCAGTAGGTAGTGCTGTTGCCTCACAGCAAGAAGGTCGATGTTTTGAGGCTCGGCTGGGTCAGTTGGCATTTCTGTGTAGAGTTTGCATGTTCTCCCTGTGTTGGCGTGGGTTTCCTCCGGGTGCTCTGGTTTCCCCCACAGTCCAAAGAAATGCGGTACAGGTGAATTGGGTAGGCTAAATTGTCCGTAGTGTATGAGTGTGTATGGATGTTTCCCAGAGATGGGTTGCAGCTGGAAGGGCATCCGCTGTGTAAAACAAATGCTGGATAAGTTGGTGGTTCATTCTGCTGTGGCGAACCCAGATTAATAAAGGGACTAAGCCGAAAAGAAAAGGAATGAATGAAAGAAACAAACAACAAAAAAAAAACATTCACAGAAAGGTTATTAATTTGGACATCAACTGTATAAAAGTCAAATATGACTTTCTTCCATCATTTTACATTTTACCCTGGACTTTCCATGCTGTCTAACTGTGTTAGATGGTGGCTTTTACTTTGAAGATTCAACAGGTGCATAAATTTATCCTCAAACTACCACAGACTCCACCGGGGGTTAACGCATGTCTTTCTAAGTGGATGGATGTGTTTTTGTCTATATCTAAAATCTAAATTATCCATTGCTCTCAGGTAATGGATGGATGTACTACAAAATCATCTCTTGACGAGATGCTTTTAAATGCGTTTCAGGTCTGGCTAGAACACAGTGTTAACATGAATCAGAAATGACTGAATCTCCTACTGCTATTAGATCAAGTCAACTGGTATATCGTGATATTCTGGTGAAGTGCTTTGCTGCTCCATTGTAATTTTGTTCTAGGACATTATGTATAGACAGACCGACACAGAACAGAACATCAGCGTGTGCCTCACTCCATCAGCCAGTGACTCGCCCAGAATGAGTCAAGTCACACCGAACTACCAAAATGTCAAAGTCGAGTCTCAGCTATTCTAATATTGGCCATGTCGAGTCACAGGTCTTCCAAATTAGGATCCGTGTCTGACTTGAGTCCAAGTCACGAGCCCTGGGTTCACATCTCGGCCTCCCACCAACACCCGAACAGACGTCCTGCGCGCACACGCTCACACACGCCATTAGATGGCTTATCAGTGACGTAGACCAGACACAAGCTCCCTGCTGTTCTCTCCTTCAGCTCACAGACTGAAGAGAGGTTAATGAGTTCTTAGAGAGAAAAAGGCTGAGACTCGAGTGCAGGCAAACAAACAAACTCAACTGCATTTCCTGACAGCCTCAATACAAATCACACAACCAACACAAAGAATAAGAAAGATTCATTCCACTTCGTCAGTGGGCTGCACTATGTAACTATGCAATTTTCCTAGCCATTGGATGAACACAAGGAGCACTGTACTGTCTACTGGCACTACAGTATGTTGGCCTGATATTGTGTGTGGGGGACAATAGGTTACTGTCTTTCACATGAAATTACAATATTCATCCTTCAGAAAAACATAGTAACAACAGCAAGCCTCAGATAGAAATCTTTTCATTAATTGTAATGCACATTTATTATATTCAAAACATTAACATAAGGAGCAGCACGATGGCCTAGTGGTTAGCACTGTCGCCTCATAGCAAGATCGTTGGTTTGAGTCCCAGGCTAGGCCAGGAGGCATTCTGTGTGGAGTTTGCATGTTCTCCTCGTGTTCGTGTGAGTTTTCTTCAGGTGGTAGTTTCCCCCACCGTCCAAAGACGTGCACTATAGGTGAATTAGGTAAACTAAAATTGGCCGTAGTGTATGAGTGCATGTATGAACGTGAGAGTGCATGGGTGTTTCTCCGTACTGGTTTGTACTAAGCCAAAAGAAAATGAATGAATGAATCTATTTTACTCTGTGGACTCTGAGTAGTAATATTATGAACTCTGACCTGTGAGTCGCATCACATGACTCGCATCGCATGAGACCAATAAATGTATACATCAAAAAGACTTCTGTAAAGAAATGATAAAAAAATATATATATCAGTCGCATCATCTTGTTTTATTCTGCACAACATTTCACATGCTCAAACTACAGTGTTCTATTCTTTTTTTTAAGTTGAATCAAATTCAACTTAAGATAACTTAAAATGTTTTAAATTTGAATACAGCTATTTATATTGCAGTGATATTTTACAACAATACTGCATTATGTTAACAAAAAAAAAAAGTCCAGGATTATCCAGTATTGCTGGATAATGAACTTTTTAGGGCACCTAGGCTATCATGCAAAATTAACTGTTGGAAGCAGTTTGGACAGATATGCAAATACACAGTCATAATAGAGTTTTATAAACACAGAGGCTTTTTTTATATCCTAATGTTTATTCAGGATCTAAATCCCAACCATTTTTAGGCCAACCACAGAGTAATGCAGCTGTCCGGGTTTCTGTACCCACCGAATTGATTGACAGCTGTGCATTAACACTAGGGTTGGAGATTGTTTGGGGTTTATTTCGATGCTGGTGCTAAATCGCTATTTTTAAAATGGTACTGGTGCCAAAACGGTCCCTGAATCAATACTTTTTCAGTACTTTTCTGACTGCTTCAGAAAACCATTGGAAGACATTTAAAGGCACAGGCACAAAACAGTTACAATTTTCCTCTGACTACAAAATTGGCATTTTTTGCAGGGTATATACATCTGATGGATATTTTTTAGTTGAAACATCACACACACATTCTGGAGACACCAAACACTTGATTTACATCTTGTAAAAGGGGCAAAATTGGAGCCCTTTAAATAAGTGAATAAAAATCCTTCATATTCTAATTACCACTTCCATGTTCTAAAGTAAATATAAAAATCTGGTATGTATAGTTATTATCATAGACTGAAATTTGTTTGGTATGTAATTTGTCATGCCAGAAATGCACTGGTTAAAGTAGAGGGGGGAAGAAAAGACAGAGACTGAAAGAAAGAGACAGAGGGAGAGCAGTGGACAGGCCATGATTGATTTCACTGGGTGCAGCAGCATCTGGGTAATGTCGGTTTGCATCGGGGTTAAGCAGGGGACACGTGCAAGTGTATATGTGTGCGTTTGTGCAGCGTTCACTGTCAGCCTTTGGTTCTTGTGCAGTCAAATTCTGGCAGTGCTCTTGATAAAGTGCACAGCAGCATCAGGCTAAATTACAGTGGCGTGTTTTAACATGTGATCACAAAGCAGTCAGTCTTTCTTGCATCTTCTGAGAGCACAGTCTCTCTCTCTCTCTCTCTCTCTCTCTCTCCCTGTCTGTCTTTCTCCCTGTTCGGGCCTCTTGAACACAAAGGCCTAGTACACAAAGAGCTGAGAGCGGTGGCTGCATGTGGGGTGGGGGTGGGCTTTGATTAGCTGCCTTCATTCAAAAGAGGTGGAGGGCGACAAGAAGGTTTTGATATTTACATCCCTGTTTATCACCTTCCCTTAGTGAACATGAGGAAGAGAGAGAGCTTACAAGCTTGATGATGATGACGGGGTGCAGTTATTAAAAGTATAGTTCACCCTAAAATTGATAGCATTTCCTTTCTATTAAGTGAATGGATACACACTGCTGAGTGTTAAAAAAAATAAAATAAAAAAAATGTAATGGCCAGATTTACTAAACAGGAAATTAGCATGAAGTGTGTCATAATTTATGGATAATCTACTGGTGATGTGCTAATTAAAGAACACGGTTCATCAGATCATTTCCATAATGACTAGAGCACACGTGAAAAATGAAAGTAGCATGGTAATCAACATGTTCGCCAGACAACGTCGTCTTATTCTGCAATTCCAAATAAATGAACACATATGGAGACTTACTTTTTTCATTTTTTACTGCTATCCCACACTGTAAGTTACTCCTCCTAACTTTCTAAAAAACAATCCATGTTTCTGGGAAAAAATTGTGCAATACTGAGTCTGCTCGTTAACCGAATAATAAACATTAACTGGTTGGATTAATATAAAATTAATATTTAATAAAAAAATATATATATTGACGTGACTATTTTGTGTTTGCTATACTTCAAATTGACAGCTCCACGGAAAATAGGCCTAAGTATTTAATTAAAGCTCCGCTGTTATTCTTATATCATAAACCTCTGTCAACATTTCTAATATAAGTCATTAGTTTAAGATTATGTCTTAAGCGTTTGGTTTTACCTTAGAGCTTTTGTGCTTTTATTTCCTCGGTCTCACTCACCGGGTCATCAGTGCGCACTGCGTGTGATGAAAGACAATGACAAGGCTCATATGTTGACTTTTTGTAAAGTATAGGCTGCTATAGCATATAACAGTTTTGTTGTTTACATATGATATTGCATTAATTTGCATACATGTTTTATAAGCTGTAAAGTGAAAGCCTCAGTTAGCTGCAAAGCTATCATTATGCAAAAATCAGAAAAATCATTGGATTTGTTTGACTCGTAGATTAGGCTATGTAGGCTTTTTTTAATTAATATTTTGTAAGAACTATTAATATCAGTAATGTTCCAAATGGAAAAAAGGTTGGTTTGTTGGTTGTACACTAAATCATCAATAGCCTATTTGTTAAGTTTATAACAGGGATTCAGGACAGAGGCAATCAGCACTGGTTTTGCATCAACTTGTCTGTGTCAAACTGTGACCAGCAATATCCTTCTTTCATTTTGCTTCTTTGGCAAAATACGTCTGTAGGTACGTGTGGTTGCACATGTTACAGTCCCGTGAGTTAACAAATACTTTTAGGCCGATCACAGCGAATGCGCTTTTCCGTTCCAAAAATGCTCTGCGCACCACACTGCCTTTTTTGTTGACAAGACACTAAGAAGTGCTGTACTCTTCTTTTTTTTTTTTAGGTCACTAGGCGACAACTAAATCAGCTGCATCATGTGCACGAGTGGTGCTGTCGATGTTGTTATAATTATAATATTTAATAATATTGTGATATTCAAGATATGTAAAATCACACAGCTCTGGATAACTTAAAACAGCGACCAGTAGTCTCCCGTCCATCTTTAAAAGTTCTCTGTAGTTGTCTTGACAACACAAATACTGCTGTCACCTCAATGGAAACCTGTCAATGGAAGCTTTCATTTGATTGAAGAATGAAAAAGACGCGACTGACGTAACACTTTAGAGTTGATTTTTTCCAACTGCGAGTTAGTATACCATTCAAAAGATGCGCCTCTCAATGCAAAAAGCATGTTCGGTATGATCGGCCACTTATGCAGCAAAACTTAAAAATATATATAAAATAATATTTTTTTAATCATTTAACTGATACCATTAATCAGTTAAAAATGCACCCTTTCAGTTAACGGTTAATCGGTTATTATGAGAATCCCTAGTCAAAACACAGTTTTGTCATTAATAATCACTTTGTGAGTAGTAAAACCTAACAGTTTTTAAGCTTAAAAGAACGTTTGTGCTGGGAGTGTGTGGTTATGAAAAAAAGAAATGATCATTTAAAAAAGGTTTTTGGCGCTGGTAACTTGGCTAATTTAGGGCTGTCATAGATAAATATGACACTAAAACCTACTAATAAGTGGTGGCAAGTACAATATTTGAACAACAATTTGTTCAAAATGGATGATAATTGAGGAATGAACCAAAAGAATGGGTGCTTCTCAATGGAAAAAAAGCATCCTAGTAATCCAGTCTGTCATGTCATCAAGCTCTATTGAAGGACATCACAATTTGAATGGCCCTAAGTAGGCAGTCTTTGATTTGCACCCTTCATTCAACCTGTTTTGAAGAATGTCAAATCACTGACAATCCTTTGCACGAATTCCCATTCTTGAAAAATAATTATGTGAATATTAATCACCACGAAGCTTATTCAATCTAATTAAGCAATGCAAGATTTTGGAGATGTTATATTTACTGTTGTTGCAAATTAACAGCCAAATATTTGACTATCCATAATGTAAATTAGCGGGAGAACACAAGACAGTTTTTATCCACTGTACTACATCAATACAACATAGGGCTGAGCGATATTGAAAAAAATGAAAATAAAATGATATCATGTTTCATATTATTTGGTATCGATAATTATTGAATATTTTTTTACACTTTATTTTTATTTTAATTTAAGAATATTAGGATTATTTAACCACTTTATTTTAATTTACCAACATTACTAAGGCAAATACTTTTAATAGTCAAAATATATATTTAAACAAAAATCTGATCTCTTTAGAATAAAATAAATATAAGTGTTAAAGAGACTCTTAAACTGGTACAAAGTGTGTGAAATGGTAAAGTGTAAATGCTGAACAATCAAAGCAAGGTAGATCAACCTTGGTGGATCTTTACGGTAGATCAACATCTGTGAGGTGTTAATAATAATGATACTGTAAACAAAAGAAATTATGATAATCAAGTACTTTCAAGTAAAGGAACTAACCATCATTATTCAAATACATACTGCAACATTACAGTTAGTGAAGTTGAATGATTATATAACCCCTATGCTAAAAAATCTTTCAGATGGGGTGCTAGTGGCTGGGATGCACAAGAAAAGAAACCAAAATGCCACTCTGGTGACATCCTTACATCCTTTATGATTTACAATCTCCTCACAGCTGCTATTCGACACTCATTTTGACTTGTGCTGTTATTCTGACCTTAAGTGCCAAATACGTGATTTCCTTGACCATTTACAATAGGCTTTGCGCTTGCGCTCCCCTGGCATCTCATAACTAGGCGACCATCGACTGTTTTCTCAGAGGATGACAAACAGACAAACCATTGCTGCAGCTCCGATGCAAGTTTATGGAGAAATGTCAAAAGCACTGCAGTGCTGTGTGCTGTGTTTGTCTGAGGTAATTAGTCTGTCGTTGTTACTGAAATGTGTATATTCCATACAAAGTGTGAAGCACTTGGTTAGTTCTACTTAAATGAATCGCAATGAGTACGCGGCATTCTGGAAAAGTTGTCTACGTGGAAAATGCACACACGTCACATGTGTATCGCTTGCACACCATGTGCGCGTCGGTCCCATGTGTATGTGTGCGTCAAGTGCGCACTCAGCAGCCACATTTTAATAAAACTATATTCATACAGATTTTTTTAGGTGTTATCGACATTGGTGGTCAGTCAATAAATACAGGCACTGATTTTATCGCACAGCCCTAACAGAACATCAGTTGATATAAAGAGTTTTTGAAAATATGTATTTTTATTAAGCATTATCTAATCTATTTGTTGTTTATAATGCAAACAGACATATTAAACCTATTTGAGAAAAGGGATATGCAAAATTTTGGAGTTCAAGTGCTGAAATTTCCAAAAACAAAAGATTAGATCAATATTTTTGGAGTGATTAACCCATACAAACTGTTGTTGTCAAGAGCAGCACAAATGAAAAATAAAGTTGCTTGGTAATCAATATGTCTGCCAGATAACAATGTCTTCTTGCATTCCAACTAAAAGTACATATTTGTTTTTTCTTTTACTACAGACTATGATTTCTGAGTTCCTCCTCCTACAGCAACTGTCACAGGACAAAAAGAAATAAGACATGTGCGAAAGCAGCCAAAAAATTAAACATAAACTGTCAACTGACCCATAAGTAAACCCGCTCTAAATGAACCAGACACTTTCTAAAAAACAATCCATGTTTCTTGGATAACATTGTGCAATACTGAGAGTGCTTCACGGGTGAGTGGGCCTGACAAACCACCTGTAGGAGACACACTGTTTCTTAAAAAAAAGAAAAAAAAAAGATTAACCCATTCCAGAAAAACTGTTGTTGTAACAAAATAAGTTTCAAAAGTCCTTCAGAAACTCAAAGTAAAATGTTATATTGCTTTTGTTTTAAAACATGTTCAATGCATCAAAAAAAATAAGAAGTCTAACAGGCTTCAAAATCCAATAAATGCCTTTAGACCAGAGATGCCCAAAGTAGGGCCCGCGGGCCAAAGTTGGCCCATTGTTGAGAGTGAGAATGATGGAGAGGGTGGGGGCGAATGCCTTAATGCCTACTCCAGAGATCGTCATCACCTTCTTTTGTTTGTTTGTTTTATTGTTTCAATTAAATGTTGTAAATCAGATTTTTTTTTGAAAATGTAAATACTGTCACTCGAAGGATGGAGGACTATGCAGAAGACATCGGTGAGAAAATCAAGTAATCAAGAGTTCACACTTACCTGATGATTGATTATAAAGCTTGTTTGGCATGCTGTCCCGGGAGAGAACTTAGAGTATTCATAGTGGCATAGGAATTGTCTGATTGGTGAATCATAAATTGAATAATGCAGGACCAGCTGCAAGCAATCATAAGCACCTGATCCTCTCGAAATTAGTTTATAAATAAACTTCACAAACCTAGTGTAATTCTGTTATAAACGATTGTTTTTACTGTAATAAGTTCAATATAATATGTAAAAATACTGTATTAGTTAATATAAATAAAATGTTTTGTAGTCATTTTTAAACATTATTTAAAAAATGAGAAAATGACCCATGGCAACTATATTTACCTTCGGCCCACTAGCCTCGATCAAGTTTGATTTTTGTCTTTCATTAGAAAAAGATTGGGCACCCCTGCTTTAGACTCTCAAGACATGCTTTCGTTTGTCTGTGCTTTTTTGCAACCTGATTGACATCCTCCATTTTAATGCCAGCTGGATATTACAGTAGACAATAAATGTAAACCTTTAACTTGTGGCCAATTGCTTTGCATTCTTCTCCCTGGTCAAGTTGTTAAAGAGACTGTTAGTGTTATTTAACCCTCAGGTTAAAGATCCTCTTCTGTCTGTCGCTTCATCCCCACAGGGCCTTCTGCACCTGTGCTTCTCTCTCCTCTCATCCTTCTACTTCTGCTTCTCAAGGTGAGTTGGGCCTCGGGCATACATCACTTCCTCTGGACTGAAACACTCACACACAGACTCAGAAACCCCTCAGGACACATAGAACATACACACACAGGGTGCATTCACGTGTAACCTGTCAGTCTAAACACACACACACACACACAAACACACACGCACACACACAATCAAAAAGGTGAAACTTATATACAGCTCCCTGCCAGTCATCTCTTCAGCTCACTCGTTCTTCTCACTTACTCGTTCTCATCATCAAGTCTCACACGCTCTTCCTCTTCAATATCACGGGAGTCACTCATCACACACACACGCGCACACACTCCTCCAGCAGGTGGGTTGAGTGTGTGACGTCGGCTAGTTTGCTCCTCTCAGAGTGACATCATGTTCTTTTGTCCACACTGTGAGGAGGTGTGTACAGGATATCGACCCACACTACTTCCTCCAGTTGACTCAGCTAATATTGCTCTGCTTTATTCTCCCATCCTTCCTTTGCTTTCCTTCCTTGATCTTTTTTCGTTAAGAACATAAAGTTCAATTAATCATTGATGGGAAAGACTGCTATGGCTTGCCTTCTTTCTATCTATCTATCTATCTATCTATCTATCTATCTATCTATCTATCT
>CAIGQQ010037820.1:6738010-6748219 GCA_903798035.1 Danio albolineatus
ATCTATCTATCTATCTATCTATCTATCTATCTATCTATCTATCTATCCGTCTATCTATCTATCTGTCTATCTGTCTATCTATCTATCTATCAGGTCGTCCATCCGTTCAATCAATCAATCAGAAGCATTTGAGACAGCTCAGACACACAATCATTGGTATAATTTAACAAATATAACCCATTATCCCCCCAATACTTCAACTCAAAACAAGTCTCTGGTCACAGTGTCAAAATCAAGACAAGACCGTTTTTGGCCTAAAACAATTTGAGGCTACGTGCACAAAACAATAGTGTGTTTCTCTTTTACAGATTCTAAAGGTTTTGTGTCCTTGTATCATTTTAAGAAATGCCACAGACAGAGCCGCAGGATACACTTAAATCTAAAAAAAGTGTAGTCATATACACTAGATGTTGCCAATACTGTTGTTGTCTATTGGAAGGAATGCGTCAATAGAACTACCATTTTGGTACAGTGTAGCGCTCCCTTGAAATCAATGTGGAACCAAGATGCAGTGGTGGACTGACCATCTGGACCATTGATATATACATAAAATCTCACAGACCACTTTATTAGGTAAACCTGTCCAGTTGCTTGTTAACACAAATTTCTAATCAGCCAATCACATGGCAGCAACTCAATGCATTAAGGCATGTAGACATGGTCAAGACAATCTACTGCAGTTCAAACCGAGCAACAGAATGGAGGAGAAAGGTGATTTAAGAGAATCCAAACGTGGAATGGTTGTTGGTGCCGGATGGGCTGGTCTGAGTATTTTATAAACTGCTGATCTACTGGGATTTTCATGCACAACCATCTTTAGGGTTTACAGAAATTGTCTGAAAAAAGAAAATATCCAGTGAGAGGCAGGTCTGTGGGCGCAAATGTCTTGTTGATGCCAGAGGAGAATGGCCAGACTGGTTCGAGCTGATAGAAAGGCAACAGTAACTCAAATAACCACTCGATACAACTGAGGTATGCAGAAGAGCATCTCTGAACGCACAACACATCGAAGCTTGAGGTGGATGGGCTACAGCAGCAAAAGACCACACTGGGTGCCCCTCTTGGCAACTATTAAATATTTAATCAATTAGGGTGGAAAGTATGCATGTTGAGGCACAGGCACTGTTATGTTATCAGGCACCCTTATAAAAGTTACTTCAAAAAAATTTAAAACTAACGTTCACTTAGCTGACAATAATACAAGTTTCTTGCCATATTTCATTTAAATTTTTGCTGATTTTATTCAACCAAACTAGCATGAGCCTAGAGTTAGGTGCAAGTTGGTGCTACTTTGCCTTATGGTTAGTGCAGTAAGGGACTTTATTAAAAGTCAGGTATCTTCAAATTGGCTTTGGTCTTGACTAAGCGCGATTAAATCACTTTTGCCCTGAGATCCCTGTACAAATATGGCATTGGTACTGACGCATGCACAGGGTCTGTATGTGATGTGGGGTTTATTTATGAACTAACTTTCGAGGATCACGTGCTTATGATTAAACACAGCTGGTACCACATCAGCGTAGCACAATGCACCAATCAGACGAATCCTGACACACTATAAATTAACAGAGCTTTCTACTCCAGTCATCTTCGTCTTGAAGAATTCCCCCTTTCACCCCCACTCCTTCCCTTCTCTGATAGGGTGGCACAGTTGCCCAGTGGTTAGCACTGTCGCCTCACAGCAAGAACGCCAATGGTTCAGCCTCTCCCTGAGCTAGTCAGCGTTTCTGTGTAGAGTTTGCGTGTTCGCGTGGGTTTTTTTCCTGGGTCCTCCGGTTTCCTCCCACCGTCCAAAAAACATACAAAGTAAATCGACTACTTTAAATGGCCTCTTAAGGCAACTTTAGTCAGATATATCTCAGCACGTTCACAAGCGGGGGGAGTTCTCGAGACTTACCTGAGCTCAAACTCTCCTCTCGCCCTTTAAACGGGAGGGAGCCCCCGGCTCAAGGATATTCTGAGCTCAGGGCTCTCTCCCGGAACAGCGTGCCAAATATGCTTTATTATTAATTATCAGCTAAGTGTGAACTCGTGAAATCTAATGTATATGTATGGAATGTAGTGAGCATGAGCATGTCCTTCTACAGCTCACTCAGTACAGACAAACAAGAATGTGGTGAAGAAGATTCTGCTATTATTTATTCACTCATTCATTTTCTTGCCGGCCTAGTCCCTTTATTAATCTGGGGTCGTCACAGTGGAATGAACCACCAACTTATCCAGCATATGTTTTAAGCAGTGGATACCCTTCCAGCTACAACCCATCTCTGGGAAACATCCATACACACTCATTCACACTCATACACTATGGATTTAGCTTACCCAATTCACCTGTACAGCAAGTCTTTGGACTTGTGGGGGAAACCCACATAGACACGGAGAACATGCAAATTCCACACAGAAAATTCAACTGACCCAGACGAGGCTTGAAACAGCGACTTTCTTGCTGTGAGGCAACAGCACTACCTACTGTGCCACCACGTCGCCCGATTCTGCTATTATCTGTTATTAAGTATAACTCATCTAAATATGCAAATTTCCTACATTAGTCATTTCTATCTATCTATCTATCTATCTATCTATCTATCTATCTATCTATCTATCTATCTATCTATCTATCTATCTATCTTGGAATGTAATGATGAATGGAGGAGAAGCTGAACAAAACAAGTTTTTATGATGACTCTGTGTCCAGCTCAGTCTGACATTCAGCCTTGGGAAGAGTTATGTGTCATTTGATACATTCAAGGAGAGAGGAATGTGTGTGTATATATATATATATATATATATATATATATATATATATATATATATGTGTGTGTGTGTGTGTGTGTGTGTGTGTAAAGGTGACACTGTGAGGACCATGAAGATGGCAGATGATTGACAACCTTGTCATGGTGATTGATACAACATACCGATGCTGCATGACACCATGTGTTTACCAGAAACACTGCAATAACTCTCTCACACGATGTAATCCACTTCACCTTGCTGTACGGCCTAGTACCAATTCAAGAGCTCCCAATCTGCAGACAACACATTCATCTCTGCATTATTTCTGAAGGACAGTTTCTTGGTGCTTCCAAGTTCAGTTATACGTCACAACATACTGGCTTATTGAAACTCTATAAGGCATGGGATGATAACCAGTTTCAAGGTTTTGTGCGGTTTGGAAAAGTCAAAGCTTTAAAGGAGCAGTATGTGAGTTTGACACCCAGTGGTTAAACTAGATATTACACTCCTGTAATAAAACGATGACAAAGATCACCTCAGGTAAACCTCATGTGCTTTATTCAGCGCTAAATGCTAACACTTGAATTTGAATGCCATTTTACATGACATTTATTGCCATGCACTGAAAGCAGCAGCAGACTTTGAAAATAAAATAAACCATTTGAAATTGAACTTTAGAACTAAACATGCGATTCAGCATCTACATTTAATAATGTTAAAAAGGTTTAATAATTATGTAAAAGATTATAAGCTTTACCATTTCGTGAGTGAGTGCATATTCTGTGCTTTTTTAATGGCTGTATTTAAATTTCTGTCGTGTTTTGTCTGGTGCAAACAGCCAAATTGCTCATCACTGTGTGTCTTGTAACGAAGCGTGTTGTTAGGACATGCGGTTACAGTGTAACCTGCTCACCTAATGTTTACGTTCGTAGTATTTATATCATATGCTAATGAAATTTGCTAATTTGCTCATATGGAACTGAATCTGCATCTCACTTCGGAGTCTGCTAGTGTCCACCGGAGGCCGCATTTCGTTCAGGGACACATACTTTCAGAGTCTTTCTGAATGAATTGAAATATGTGGTTTTCCATAAAGGCAACCCGTGCTGCTGAAATATAATTGGCTAAACCGGCATTGGGCGGGTTAAAATTACCAAAACAAAGAGAGCGTTCTGGCATGGAAAACACATTTTTAAAGTAGACGATCTGACTTCAGCATTGTTTTCAGATAAACAAGTATATTCACTTGGCATGTTTCTTAAATATCTTCAAACATATCATAGTATTTTTAAATTATTCTCTTGCAGTGCCCAAATTCATTTGTTTTTATTTAAATTTCATTGCATCTGTTGATTAAATAAATGTTGTGTCAGAAATTAAATGTTGCTTTTTCCATAGGGTATAAAGTATATTCAATAAAATTCCTGCTTTGAAAGGCCAGCAGACTGTGACTTGCAATTATGATAATTATCTTGGGTGGCCGAACCTTTGTATAAATATATATAGTTATGTTGTACAGCCCTATAGAGCATATCAGAAATGTTCACATTCAGAAACAGTGAGTGAGATGAGTGGGTCTGATACTGTACAGCAGGAATCCATAAGAGCTTTTGGAGCATGGTTTACATCATTAAACAAATCAATCACTGTAATACAAACCCCAGACTACACTTAGAGACCTTAAGAAACACCAGCCAATGGGAAACAGTTAAGGGGTAACAAACCAATATCAGCTCTCCTCTGACAGCACAACAATCAGACAACATTTTGTTTGTACCACTTTGATGCTGGTCCTCATTTGATTAATTTTGATTCCTGATGTAACAGTGTAGTTAATTATTTTATTATACGAATAATAATAGAATGTTATATCATAGATGAAATTGACTCTTTGAAGAACACTTTTTTTTAACTGATTACCACAGAATTTGTTGCTCTATTCCTTAACATATATAAATAAACAAAAAATATATAGAGAAGTCACGGAGGACATTCGTATTTGTTTTCTGCATATTTTTCCTTCTGAATGTTCAGTATTTGAGCTTGTCTCTGAAGTTGTGGATCATTATCTAGGTGGATGAACTGGTTGTTCATTCTAGTGGTTTGGTTGAGGCAAACACTGCTTAACCAATAGTTACATCACATCCATTCCATGCGCTTTACTGGTATTATGACACATACATACAATACATACTTTTATTTAACAAGGATACATTTTATTAATCAAAAGTGGCAGTTCAAACTCTAAGATTGTGTAATGGTGGCCAGCTAAAAAAGTACAATGCTGGTAAAACCTCACTCCAGAGGCTATAGTCTTTAACCTCCTTGTTAGAGCAACTGACTGCCATACAAAGAATCGCTGGTTTGATACCAGCTCAGACCGAGTTGGGAGCAGCAGGACTGGTGAGTTAATGCTCGTCCAGCATGGGAGTGAGTAAAGAGGGGTGAGCGTAACAGAGGCCAGCTAGCGAAGTGCTATGCGGGTAAACCTCTCTCCTCTGACATCAAAAGGACATCTGACATCTACAGGCTGTGGTCTTTAAAGCTACCGGCTCCTATACAAAGAATCGCCAGTTCGATCCCAGCTCAGACCGGGTTGAGTGCAGTAGGACCGGTGGGTTACAATTATTGAATTTCCTATTCTAAGAAGAATCCCAGGAAAAAGTGATCACGGTTACCACAAAACTATTAAAGTAACATTGACACGGTTTTTGAGCACAAAACCAGCTAATTAGAATAAAGTCTGCAGTAATGACTGCTGAGAATCATCAGGAATAAGTTACAATTCATTAGCAATGGCACTTACTTAAAATGTGTTGAAACAATTCTTAATAGTGCTTTGAGACAATGTAATTGTTTAATGTTCAATACTCTTACATTTGTAAAAACTGTTGTTACCTTAATTGATTTGTGTTAGAACAACATGAAGCGATTGTGTGGAACCCAGCATTGTTTACAATGTGTCTGCAGACGGCAAGAGAGGGGCGTACCATGAAGGGGGCATAACTTGTAGTAGGGGCGTAACTTGAAGCCATCAAGATCCCATTGAACCAGGCAAGATGTCAAAACAGCAGTAATACAAAATGGCAGTAAAAGTTTCCTCTATATTTATCCACAACACATTCACTTTATTAATTACTGAATTATTTTATTTAGCAACTCTATTCGCTGAATTCATCAAATGTTTTGTCATGAGTTACTCTGTGTCGCCCCCTTTTGTTCCAAATAATAGTATAATGGCGAATGCATTAAAGTCTGCATGAACTGGAAGCTGCGACCGTTTCTTTTCTTTTTTTTTTTGAGTATTGTGATGCAGTTTCTAGACAGAGTGAATATTAAATGAGAAAACAGAGGGCGTTTTTTCTACTGCAAGCTGACTGGATGTACTAAAGTAGGCTTTTCATTCAGAAAGATCAGAAAAAGGGTTTGGGGAGAGTTTATACAATCTAACAGACATCTTCTCACCATTTCTGTTTGTTGTCAAAACTGACAGTGGGACGGGTGTGGTTAGTTATGTTAGCCACGCCCCATACCTCAGGCTGATTTAACTGAAAACAAACAGGAAGTGCGTTTTTAGATTTTCATTTCAGATTACATGGGCAGATTATTTTCTTAATGACATGCATGATTTTGTTCATGCATGCCATTAAGAAATTGTTCATCACAAAACTAGATATGGGAGCTAACAAAATCATTTGGTTAGTTTTGATTTCAGAAAGTGATTGTCTTCAGAAACATTTTTTGTTGAGCTGGTTAAAAGTCTCTTCACATTCCAATTGTAATAATTAATCTAAAAGATCTAAATGTATTTATATGTATGATTATTTTCTGGATGAGGCATAAGACTAAAAAGTCTTCGTCTAATTAAAGATTGTCGGATCGACAAGATCCAGAACGTCATAGAAGTAAACAGTCGATTAAGTACAGTGCCATCTTGTTGCTAACATATTGTGTGATTCAATAGGATCTCGACAATTTACGCCCATACAACAAGTTATGGTTGATTCATGTAATGCCCCTCTCATGCAGTCTGCAGACAGACCCTACTCGTTAAAGTTAATAGGGTACTATTAGTGTACTGAAGCAGACAACCTTCAGTTCAATCAGGTTCATGCCATTGCCGACTGACCTCTGCTCTCTCCGTCCACACCGGCTGCAGATATAGAATTCAGTCGCCCCATTGGTCCACTTGAAGTGTCTCTTGACCTTCCTCACCTATTGGCTGAAAGAAAATGCGATTTTTCCTTGGCCCTGGAATACAAATACTCCTCCATGTTGGTGCTCACGGTGGACAACCACACCACAGCCAGGATGAAACCGTAAACTCTGTAGAAAAGACAGCAGAAATAATACTTAGCTTACCTGTGGTACATTTTGTGATTTAACAAAAACCCTGAAGACTTTGTAAAAGTCACATTTTTATCAAATAGATTAACAGTAAAGCAAGGTAATACTGACAAACAATTTCATCAAGTGACAACAGTGCAGCACCAGAATAGCTCCCTGTACATAACATTCATTTTCCTTCAGCTTATTCTCTCATTTATCAGGGGTCGCCACAGCGGGGTGAACCACCAACTACTCTGGCATATGCTTTAAGCAGCTGCAAGCCAATACTGGGACTTGTACATAACAGGTTTTTTTTTTGTTGCTTTTTTTACAAGACAGAATAATAAAAGTTTTTTTTTTTAAAGTAAAGGATACAGAGAATGACTCCCTTTGATTTGAACTGTGTAACTTTGCATATATTTCTCAACCACAAATAGTAAATCACAAACAGTAGTCATAATCACTTAAAGAAATAAGTTTGACATAGTTTTGATCACGATCATATTGTAAGATGTGATAGATACCTAGAAAATGACAACTCAACTCAAAATACATTACGGAATAGACCATGTTGAGGGACGTAAACAAAAACAATGGTCCCAGCATATTTCCTGTTTTACATTTTTAATGTCTAAAGCTTTCAAGAAACCAAAAACAGCCACATATTGATAAATAATGTCATGAAAGCTGTTTTTACAGCAGGAAATGCTCATGGGCCAATGACAATTCCACATTGAAACAGTATAGAGACCTTTTATTATACCAGGTGTGTCTACAAACAACATACAAATAATGGGTAATTTTATGAATAATATAAATGAGATGACATTAGATAATAATATAATAATAATAATATAATAAATAATATAAACTAGATAACAAAAATGTAAACATAATATATACAACAATAACTGAAAAAACAAACAAACAAATAAATAATGTAATGTAAATGAATAATGCACATAGCACATGCATAGTTTATCGCCTGTCTTCATTGCTTGGTTTGTGTCACATACATTGGGTTTTGATGAAGTACATATACCATGAGCTACATTTCAGATGTTGTTAGTTATAAATGATATTGTTGTGAACGTCTGGACAACGGCTGTATCTCTTCTAGCTACAACCTAGGTGCTTTGGATCTTTTGGCATCAATGACAAATCATCTGCTTGTATTTTAAAGCACTGTCAGTTGAACATCCTCCTTATAAATAGCTTTCTAAGCACTGTCAGATGGCACGTCATGCATCAAGACTGGTTCTCTTTTACTTCAAATGTCAAATACTCACAAACACACACATACACACAAACACACAAAAGTGTTCATACGGTTAGTTCTGTCTGTGAATTTAAACAGATAACGAAGAATTCACATGCACATTAACTTATAAGATCTGCAAAATAACCCACTCGATCATGTCTTGGGCAGGAATTATTTCAATTCCAGGTATTGTGACGTATTCGTTCTTAGAAGAAAAGTGAGAACTACAATCAAGGCATTCGAGGGAGTAGTAACAGTGCTTAAGGATACAGAGAATGACTCCCTTTGATTTGAACTGTGTAACTTTGCATATATTTCTCAACCACAAATAGTAATCACAAACAGTATTCATAATCACTTAAAGAAATAAGTTTGACATAGTTTTGATCTCGATCATATTGTAAGATGTGATATATACCTAGAAAATGACAACTGAACATGCCCCAAACCTGAAGCATTTACTGAACACACAGAGTTTAACATGACCAACAAATGATCTGGGAAATGAGCTCATAATTGGTGACTTGCACTGTAGTTCCTGCTCGGGCTGAACAATATATCGTTTGAGCATCGATAACGCAATGTGTGCATCTGCAATTGTCACATCGTAGAATTAGATCGTTTATTAAAGATTTAAATATATTATTCTGATTATTATTATTATCATCTTTTTAATATTATCAGTATTTTTATATGTATATAAATATTTATACAACAATGACCAAGTTATTTTACGTGTGATTGTTAAAGTTTTGCACTTAAATACTATTGTACTTCCTAGAAAACCTGAAATCACTGCTTATTTAACTTTCATTTTTGCTCCATCAACCTAAATAAATGAAGTTATTTCAAATCGAGATATCTACCTTGCCTGGTGATATTATATTTATATCACAATACATATCACAGCAAAACAAAATATCGCAGTGTCAGATTTTTTAAATTTTGTGCAGCCCTAGTTCCTGCTGTCCCAATCACATCTCAATCAATGTGAAGTAGTTTCTAGTTGTGACCTATTTGTTGCCAACTACTGCACAAAAAGAGTACAAAACAACACTCTTTGTGTAATTCCAAATGCAGTGTTCATATGATTAGCATTAAATGCATGACAGTTTGCAAATCTCCATTTTCTGCGCATGTGCTGCCCTCTTGTGGTGACACTGTACCACATAGATATGTTCCCCTATTAATAAATGCATTATTACACAACAAATAAAATAAAATAAAGTATATGCAGTAGTCAACATTTAAAATAGATCAAAACCTTCAATCAAAATTTTCATTAAATTATTCAGCAACACCCGTTCTTGTCTTCGGACGATTAAAAAAAATTTTTTTTGGATTCAATTCAACTGTTGACTACTGTATCTCTCTCTCTCTCTTCATATATTTATTTTTTATTTTGATCTTTTTTAACTACATAACAAAATTGAAAACATAATAAATGCAACAATGATTGGAAAAAAACACAACAAACAAATAATGTGAATAAATAATGCACATAGTACAAGTGTAGTTTATCACTTGTTTTCGTTGCTTGGTTTGTGTCAAATACATTGGGTTTTGATAACCTACATATACCATGAGTAACATTTCACATGTTACTAATTTGGGTTAACTTTTCATAACATAATTTAGTTTAATTTATATACTTTACTTATTATTTCATGAACTAGGGCGATGTGATATAGGAAAAACATTGCGGTATTTTGTTTTTCTGTGATATATATATATATATATACAGTATGTCACAAAAGTGAGTACACCCCTCAAATTTCTGCAGATATTTATTTATATCTTTTCATAGGACAACACAGCAGAAATGACTCTTTAATAACAAGCCCAAATCAACATACACATCCTGCCATGTGACTATTCTGATCTCG
>CAIGQQ010037820.1:6748319-6762359 GCA_903798035.1 Danio albolineatus
TGCTAAAACGATATATTGTGCAGCCCTATCATGAACCACAACTTTATTGCTTGATGTCGAAATAGCATGTCTGACTGTACGAATGAGCTATAAAATTTCCAATTGCATCTAGATGCAGACTTGCATTTTCAAGCCGATATTGCACACCTCAGAGATGACTCAATGACTCGGAGCTTGATTTTTTTCGTCACAATAGCACTGGCTGATTACACACTACACTGACGCCAATGGAGGTTTTGTTCAGTATGTGCTCCTGTATGTGCTCAAACCCATTTTATAAGCCTCAAACATCGAGCAGAAAGGGCAAAATCAAGCTGCAGTTCTTAATTTTTATTAAAATTCTGCATAATTTCTCTCACACACAGACACACACACACACACACAAAAGAAAACATACTTAGCCCCCATTTCCCTTTATTTATATCACCTCAAAATACTAAAAATAATTATTTAAACATTTAGAGTGCTTTTTACAAATGATCACATTGTATTTGAAGTGGAGACCTAATAGTTTAGCTCAATAGTTCAAACTTGAACATTTTCAGGTTAATCTGGACTACATGCTGGAATATTGATGGAAAATTCTGTGACTCTTTTTTGTTAATACTGTAGAAGAAGGCTTCAGAAGTTAACATCAGTTAATTTAACTAAACTCACAATATAAACTAAAAAGGCTTTTATAAATCATTTCTAGTAATCTAAGTTTTGTTATTAATAACCTAATAACACATTACATTTTAGTCCTATTTGCATCATGCATAACCATTATAAAATCAAATCAGTGCCATAAAATGGTCTTAAAATTATAATAGGGGTGCGATTTCGCCTAAAATTAAAATTTGAATTATTGAACATTTTAACTCGATTACGATTAATGAACATTTATTTTATTTATTTATTTTTTGCCTTCATAGTTCACTGACAGGTTTTGTACAATAAATATGCTCACATATTACAAGTAAGAAATTTCTGAATGAACGGTGCATTACTTGATTTTAAAATAATTGAAAGACATCAACGTTGAACAACCGAAATTAAAAACACACACTGCTAAAACAGTCACTGTTTTTTCTTATAAAAAAGTGAAAATAAATAACTTGCACTTTTGGAGACTAAATGTATTATTTTCAATGTTTTTAAAAGTATAAAATAAGCAGTATCTCTTCTAAATAAATAAAATAACTCTTGTATATCCTGTTAATAATATTTCCGGAGCACCCAGAGGAAACCCACATGAACACGAGGAGAACATGTAAACTCCACACAGAAACGCCAACTGACCCAGTCAAGGCTCAAACCAGCGACCTTCTTGCTGTGAGGCAACAGCCCAACCTACTGCGCCACTGTGTCGCCCTGTTGGCTTTGTTTCGACTGCTAATTTGTTTTGTTTTAAAGACTTTTACATGCAGAATGTGTATATCATACCGCAGTCAACAAAGCCTTTCATCAAAGTTGTTCAAAAACTATTCAGCAACACCTATTCTTGCCTTAGGACATTTTTGAAAAAACTTTTTTATCCACTTCAAACGTTGACTACTGTATATAGTAAATTATGCATGTAGAATGTCCTGTTATATACAGGAATCAGAGAATGAAATTCAATACATTAAGACCTTTTTAAGACCTCATCGCCGACATTTTAACTTACAGTACACTGTAAACAAAATGCTTCATTTTACAGTTTATTTTCCGTTGGAACTAAACCGTAATATAACGGCCGTTGAATTACAGAAATTTACCAGAAACTTAAATTTAAGGAAGTTTTTGTAATTTAATGTCCTTTATTTTTCAGATTTTTTTGACAGTGTATATTATATATACTAAACACTGATTGTCAGAAACTAATTTTAAAGTAAACATTATTCATATAGTGAATAAAAATGATAATGCAGCAGGTGGCGCTTATAGAACAGCAGGAATGAGAGCGTTTCCCTGCTTACTGCAGTAAACACAGCAGCGTGATGTCAAATCTAACAGGATTTTGTCGATTTCCAAAAAACTACACAACAACACAATATTCAAAGATTAAATTCAGGCAAACTTTAGCATACTGATACACAATGTAATACCTTAGAAAATAGTATTGAAGACTTTTTAAAACTTTTAAGACCCTGTGATCACCTTGGAATGTAGTGTTTTCTCTATTAGACTTATGTGAATGAAATTTTCACCGCATCTGAGGGATAAATCAGTTTAAAAATTTTTACAAAAAGTATTATTCATTTTTTTTGTGTTCAAAAACTGAATAAAAAAACCGTCAACTGTGTAGCCTAGTTTACCCAAATTATTTACCGTTTACGCACCTTCAAGTGGTTCCAAACCTTTATGAGTTTCATTCTTGTTGAACATAAAAGAAGACATTTTAAAGAAAGCTGAAAACCTGTAACCATTGACTTCCATAATATTAGTTTTTCCCAATATGCCAGTTAATGGTTTGAGGTTTCCAACATTCTTCTAAATATCTTCTTTAATGCATGGCAGGAAAAAAAAATAAGTATGTCATACAGATTTGAAACGAGTAAAGGGTGAGTGAACGATGACAACGTTTTCATTTTTGAGTGAACTATCCCTTCCACGCCGCCATGTCACAAGCGTGGCATCAGCTCTGGATCTAGAAAGCTCCGACGGGCTTTAGCGGTGCTCCAGCGCCCCCGCGCGGCCACACAAAAGAAACACATGAGTGAAAAAAGGGGGCGGCGACGTACAGTCAGAAGAGAGGAAGAGAAAAAACATGGCTCAGAAAAAAATTCAAATGTTCTTCCTGGAAAATCTCTGATCCCGCCACAACTTCACCACATGACATTTCCGAAAGAAACGCGACACCCGCGAGCGCCCTCAGCCAGGCCCGAATCTCATTTAGCCACTATCTGACATTTAATTATTTAACTATTTGAAAGCCTCGCATTACGCAGGGTTTGATTTACACGTGAGCTTATTTAAACACACGTAACTGCGCTATATTGCCAGTAGTGTTTCTATACCACACGATTACACAATGTTGAACTCCACAGCCTTCCCGGTTGACGTTAACCATGATCTCACCCGTGTGTTACTGGTAAAGGGTGGGTAACTTTATCCACCACTCATATGGAAACCTTTCACTCACTTTCTGTTTGCACAAGCACAGAATGACTGTGAAAATAATCAACCTGCAAGGCGGGAATTAATCACGCTTCCAAGCAGAAGCCACGCCGGACGATTCATTGCATTTCACACCTAGTGACTCACGGCTCCATAATCTGCTATCAGAACACAACAGGCGCGAGATGCTCTGTCTATAAGCGGTGTTTACATGCTGCACAAAGTGCTGAAAGTGTGTGTCTTTACCTGCTAACGCACGGAGGGTCAAGCTGGGAGGTGGCTTCTTCTTCTCGCATGTCCTCATTGTAAAAATGCAGGCTACATAAGCAACTGCGTAGTTCTTCTTCTTCCTCTTCTTTCGGTGAATGAACGGCGGCCGCAGAGTGCGTTTCTCCAGCACCTTCATCCTGTCATACATTTGAATCGCACGCTGTAAAATGTCGGCGCAGCTGCGTTATGAAACCACTGTGAGAGGTGATGTGACACAAACATCCAAATTGTTCCAGAGTCTTCTCTGAAGAAGCAAGCACGCATCTCTGTCCATCTGCTGAGGCGTTTTTAGTGGAGCTCTCGCGTCCACTCGCGAGTTTGATCTGAGCTGGAGATGCGCGTCTGGAAATTGCGCAGTTTTTAATCCGCTGCAAACGCAGGCACTCCCCTCTCTCTCTCCGTCGCTCTCCCGTGCGTTTTCCCCTGCACTCTTTCTAGCTGCTTCCCCTTCTCTTCTTCTTTTTTCTCCTCCTCCTCCCTCGCACTCGTTTCCCCCCTCAAGCAGGTTTATTTTCGGTGGAAGAGAAGAGTGGACCCGCACCGCCCCGCCTCCGTTACTCCCGGACGCTCAAGACTTCCAAATTCCTCCATCTGAATCGGGAGAGCAGGGTGTCTTATCCCAAGAGCTGCGCTGGCTGGGTCAGGAGTAATTTGTGTGTGTGTGATGTTGGGGTTGGATTGATTTTGTTTCATCTCCTGTCAAATAATCCTTCTATTGTCTTCTGGTGATTTATGATTTTTTTTGTCCTCCAACGAAAACAAACAAGATGCTAAACGTTTTAGTATCTACTGTAGATAAGCTTCGTCAAGGGCGTCTGAACAAACAATACATTTTACAAAGTGAAATGTCTGTGTTCGGTATGTGGCTATTATTCAGCTTTCATTATAGCCTGTCAGAACATGTTTATCAATCAAATCTGCACAAAAACATTTGACAATTTCTAACCCCTCAATCCTCTGAACCATTTCTCCACATTCTTTCAGAAATATGGCCACAAATTGGCAACAATAGTTCAATGTGAAAAACAGGTTTAGTATTGGCTGCTTGATTGCCAATGTTGATAAATATTTAAGCATGGAATTTTGAATTAAATTGATTCTCTAGTGTTCGCTCAAAGAAAACACCATTGATCTGAATAAAACATTATTGGTAACGTGAATATTAATGATAGATTATTTACAATTCGTTGCATGATGCAAAACTCAAAACATTCTTTCACTCATTTTTCTTGTGCTTAGTCCCCTATATTCATCAGGGGTCGCCACAGCAGAATGATGCCCTTCCCGCTGCAATCCAGTACTGGGAAACATCCATACACACTCATTCAAACACACACATACGGCCAATTTAGTTTATTAAATTCACTTACAACACATGTCTTTGGACTGTTTGGGGAAACCGGAGCATGGAGGAAACCCACGCAAACTCAGGGAGAACTTACAAACTACACAGAGAAATGCCACAGGACTCAAACCAGCATCCTTCTTGCTGTGAGGCATCAGAGCTAACCAATGAGACACCATGTCGCTCCTAATTCAAAACATTTTATTAAAATCTAGTTTGGTTAGTATAGCAGTTTTCTTTCAAAATGATTATTAACAATAATACAGTAGAGCACAATGTTAAAAAAAAATAAGTTGACTCAACTTAAAATTTTAAGGCAACAAACTTCAGGGCAATTTTGAGTTGACCCAACTTTCAACTCCTAATACTGCACTTGACTCAATTTGAGTAAACGCAAACAAGTCCTGAACTTTGTTGTCTTCAAATTTTGAATTGAGTCATTTTTTTCTTTCAGTGTTGTTTATTAAATATACTATGTTTAAAATATTTAAGGAACCAACAAAGATATAATCAAGGCTGTCTTCAAACTTGTTATATAGTTCATCAACAATTAAATAATGCAAAAGTGTTAATATTAAACCTAGTATTGGGATTTTATCAAATATATGTTTGATCAAAGTTTATTTTTTGGACCAAATCCTATCATTAAGAGTGTTATTAAACCTACTGCGCATTAACCAATGACTAATTAATAATAACAAAAATGAAAAATAAAACTTATAATAAGACATGTATCAAATAGATTTTTGATCAAACTGCATTTTGGGTTCAATCTTCTTATTTATTAAATGTTTCTAAGCCTTTTGCACAGTAATAAAGAATTTATTAATGCAAAAAGTGTCATTTTTCACATAATTATGATTTAATATATATAGTCTATCAAATATAATAACGTTTATTATATATATATTTTCCCCACAATACTACACTATTGTCATTAAACCTTTTGTCCTGCAGTCAATAATTCATCTGCTGTGATGCATTAATTTGCTCATAGACAGTAGAAGAAGTTGCCTCACAGTAAGAAGGTCACTGGTTAGAGTCCCAGCTGGGTCAGTTAGCTGGGTCAGTTGGCTGGGTCTGTGTGGGGTTTGCATGTTCTCCCTGTGTTGGTGTGGGTCTCCTCCGGGTGCTATGGTTTCCCCAAACAGTCCAAAGACATGCGTTGTAAGTCCAAAAACATGCAGTATAGGTGAATTGAATAAACTAAATTGGCTGTAATGTATGAGTGTGAATGAGTGTGTATGGATGTTTCCCAGTGATGGGTTGCAGCTAGAATGCTGGATAAGTAGACTGTTCATTCTGCTGTGGCGACCCCTGATGAATAATGGGATTAAGCCGATAGGGAAAAATGAATGAATGAATAACACTTACCTATCATTTAGCTGTGGAGTGAACGGCTGTGTGCGTGTGTGTTTTCAGTGTATTCCTCGTGGAATGTCTGTGGTGGGTATTTTACTGCCATAATTGAACAAACAGATGGAAGACGTTTGAAGCAATACTATACAGAGAAGAGCTAACTCAATTATGTCAGCTCAGATGTAGCGAGACCCTGCACTGCTGTCCCCGAGGGAAGCGGCTCACTCAAAACGCAAATCAGATTGTCCACTTGTCCTCAGCTGGTGCTTTCAGGCCATTATTAAGTTCTCATCTGGAGTTTAAGAGCAGGGTACAGACAGAAATCTGGATAAGCTCGGACATTCGCATCTCTCCAGCTCGGCAGCAACAAGTGTGGGATTGATGCGAGAAAATGTTAGTTGTTTTCTGAACGAGCCCCTCTCACAGTCTCAATGGGTCTGAGGTGGGAACATTGGGGTGATGAATAAACCCTGGGGACTTTATCCTCTATTTCGCAACTCAAAAGATGTCTTTCTCTCCCTTCTTCTTTTTAACTTCCATTTTTTTTGGAAGAAAAAAAAATCTGAAGTACTCTAAAAGATTACAATGGCGCCTCGGAGGCCAATTTGAATGTGAATTAGACATGTTGCTATGAGCACCCCAACAACCAGTTTGAGGTACAGAGACACACAGACCTGTGGCTGAATAAAGAGCTCCTTACAGTCTGAGCAAGTCTGCCTTTTTCAGAAGAGGATGGCGGAGTGAATGCAGAGGCCACCCTCACGCTCTCTCTCTCTCTCTCCTTCCCTCTGAACTATTCTTCTGCTCCCGTCTCTCTGCTCTCCTTCTCTTCTTCCAAGAATTTTCCTGAGAAGATCACCACTTCACTCTCCCCTCCGGCTCTGAAGAACAAATAATGCCACACATGCCAATCATCGAGGCTGGAAAATGGAGCAAATGACCACAACTGTTGAGTTTAAAGAAAAGTGACCGTGAACATGGAAGATTTAGTGGTAATTTTTAATTAATTGCATCACACTTGACCAAATTTGGCATGTGGTCTCACCCCATGTTCTGCTTTTCATCTTTGCAGGGTTTCTACAGGTCTCATCAAGTCAAATTTAAGACCTCAATTTAAAGACCTTTTTGAGACCATTATGAATGAAGCTTCAGCTATTCATTCATTCATTTTCTTTTCGGCTTAGTCCCTTGATTAATCTGGGGTCGCAACAACGGAATTGAACTGCCAACTTATCCAGCATTTGTTTTACGCAGCGGATGCCCTTCCAGCTGCAACCCATCTCTGGGAAACATCCATACACTCTTATTCACACTCATACACTACGGACAATTTAGCCTACCCAATTCACCTGTACCGCATGTCTTTGGACTTGTGACACACAGAAATGCCAACTGACCCAGCCGAGGCTCTTGCTGTGAGGCGAACGTGCTACCCACTACGCCACCGTGGTGCATCTTCAGATATACTCAAAGCTAAACGCTAAAGATTTTCTTTTCTAATGGCCCAGTTAAACATTAAAAACAAATGTTATTGCAAAGAAGATAATCAAACCATATCGGTAAATAGAGTTCATAAATAAACATTTGTTAAAACTTTTATTGAGATGAAATGCTAGTGATTGGATTGGGTAGGACATTTTTAAAAATGATTTAAGACCCACAACACAATATTTCAGTCAATCTAAGACTTTTTAAGACCCTGCGTGCGGATACCCTGCTTTGGACAAATGACTTGCTGATTTGACACAATTCAGGATTGCTCAGTTGTTGTCAAAGCAACAGGTCTGTAACTGGAAACCTACTGGGAAACAGGATTTGCCTGTGGCTTAACCTCACCATTCTGTACAATACATATTAAATACCGGTTGTGTTGTAGACAAGGAATTGAAAGGAGTTGCTTTCTAACTAACTTTCTAACCCAAAAATGAAACTTGCTGTTAATTTACTTATCCTCATACAGGTTACATTTTTTTCTTCCGTAGAAATTCAGTCAAATTTTAGATGAAATGGGATTTTTAAAATGCAAGTCTTGACAAGCATCACTGTGATAATAAAAATGCACAGCAAAGAGGACAATATTAATACCAAGTTTGTGTTATAAATAATTGGACTCAAAATGTAGGCTTACCAATTGTTCAAACTGCTTATTTAAAACGAGTAGAAACAACACAATTCTTGAGTTTTTTGGAGGACAACTTAACTGTTTTATGTTCAATCCAATTTGTAAACTTAATTCCCCAACACAAAATGATTATGTAGAACCCAGCATTTTTTACAGTGTGTGCAAGCAACTTAAAAATATAACCTATAATCCACAGTCTCAGGTCAAATGGAGAAATCAGATTGTTTTCTGCAAATGTTTCTGTTGAGCAGTGTTTCTGGTATGAATAACGTACTCAGTAGTTTGTTTACCTAATCACATAATGATATTAGATATGCACAATTAGTGTTGGATTGATGTAGTTAGAGTAGCTGAAGCGCTAAATGAGCTGGCGAAAACCAGAAACAGGCCAGAATATTGGCTCATTTTGAGTCAGAGTGACTGTGGAAAGTCAGCTTTGACCTAGTAGCTTAGACCTATGCTGACACGACCTGTGAACCATTTTAGTCTGAACTGGTTTATCGAGTGCTCTAACAAGATCCGGTTCAAATATAATGATTTGTTTGTTATGCAGTGTGAATTGTTTGTAATTCCAAATAAATATATTATAATCCACAAATATATGTAAAGTGATTGACAAATGCCAAGCATATTCACAAACTAAATACAATGAGATCCACAAATAAATACAATGAGATCCACAAACATGACTTATAATCACAAGTAAAATTAGACTTGCAAATGAAAAACATACTCACAAATACTTTTTTAAAATCTACAAACATAGTTTTGCCTGACATTTATATGTGAGTTGCATCATGTGCATTTAGTGTGCGTTTGTAGATAGCTCTCTGTGCATTTGTAGATCGCTGTGAGTATTTGTGGGTAGCTTTCCTCATTTGAGGATTTTAAAACATTTCTAATATCAAGACGACACTAATCCACAAATAGTTGGACTCCACCCACCTTTTACTTAAACCAATCATACATCAGTCACATGGTGCTGACTAATCGTGGCTCATTTTCACTCCAACTAATCACGCTTTGCCTTACAAGCAGAGTGGGACCAGCCGTAATTAACCAGTCTCTTCAAAATGCACAGCCAGGATGTTACGGATTGGTCAGGCTCTCACGATCCCCAATCACGAAGATCACCATCACCTGCCTACTAACGAGCACACAGCTGCAACACATTCACGAGCACCAGATATAAGCACAGCACTCTAGTCGCTCATTGTCCGGGCTCGTTCAGGCGAAAGCGGACACTGAGCGACCACTCAGCGTAGTCATCCTCAGCGAAACAAACTTTGTACTTACCTATTCTCTGTGTCTTCCTCCTAGTCCTCCTGGTCCTCCCGAGTCGTCCTGTCTTCCGGTTCGTCCACGTCTGTATCATCCTCTGTCGTCTGTATCTGGTGTGTGCTGTCCTTCCTCCTGTATTCCTGCTACCCAGTCACGGAGGAAAAGACCTAACATCACTCCTGATCCTCCTGGCTATCCCTCATGTGCTCCTTTGTTGTCAGACAATAAATACACTAACGTTTATTTACCTCTGTCTCCTGTCCGCTTCATAACAGAAGCCCGGACCTTAACAGCGACAACATGAGCACCCCCGATCACTTTCAAGAGCTGGTGGACCAGTTGAAGCGGATTCTACAACCACCAGCTCCACTTCCCAACGCACCACCAGCACCGAGCACTTCCGCCTCCACAGCTTCTTCTTCGGCCCTTCCTTCCAGTCCCATGGCCCGACCAGCGCCCTACTCAGGCGGGGCGGAGGAGTGCAATGGTTTTCTATTACAATGCTCACTCATATTTGAAATGCAACCTTCTCTATATCCCACAGATAAATCAAAGATCGCCTATATCGTATCACTACTCTCTGGACCTGCACTAAAATGGGCCGAGACCATCTGGAACCAAGCCGGGCCGGTCATGAATTCCATCACTACCTTCACGGAGTATTTCAAAGAGGTGTTTGGACGTTCTGATGGGGAAGTAGCCGCCGGAGAGCAACTGTATCATCTAAAGCAAGGTACTCTGTCTACACAGGAATATGCACTCCGGTTTCGAACTCTAGCGGCTGCGAGTGGATGGAATGAGAGATCGTTGCTGACCACGTACCGGCTCGGCTTGGAACCCACTCTCCGAATCCAGCTAGCCACACTAGATGATACTATGGGTCTGGAGAGATTCATCCAACACTCTCTACGATGTTCGGATCGTCTTAGATCTTATCAACAGGACACAATCAATCCCTCGTCTGCACTCCTCCGATCGCCTGAGTCAACATCCCCTCCAGAACCAGAGCCCATGATACTCGAGTCTGGAAGATTGACAGCAGCGGAACGACAGAGGAGGCTGACCCGGGGTCTGTGTCTATACTGCGGTGTCAGCGGACACACCCGTATGGAGTGTCCCCTTCGTCCCATTCGGACTTCCGTGAGTGTATTCAGTACGAATATCGAACAATGTAATCCCCTTACTACCACCGTACAAATAACTACTGCCTCTGTTTCTCTCCATGTAACAGCCCTTATCGACTCCGGGTCAGCAGGGAATTTCATCTCCCAATCCCTCTGTCGTCAACTCCACCTCCGTACTGAGGCGTCCTCACACATCTACCAGATACAACCGATAACCCAGTGTACTCGATCTTCTACCCGTATCCATCGACAATGTGAAGACATTCTTCTTCAAGTGGGGTTGTTACATCAAGAAAGGATTCAGTTTCTGGTTCTGGAGGGTGCAAACATGGACATCATACTAGGGCGCCCGTGGCTGGTGAAGCACGATCCCATCATCTCTTGGGGCACAGGAGAGATCAAGAAATGGGGAACTGGATGTGCATCCGCCTGTTTTCCTAGTCTCCCTCTTCAAGGTCGGAACCCCATTTCCTTGTTTGTAACATCTGTCGAGAGCCCTCCTGAGAAGCAGTCCATCAACATTCCTAAGGAGTACAGCTCCTTTCAAGATGTCTTCTGCCCCAAGAGAGCTTCCCAGCTACCTCCGCATCGGCCATGGGACTGTGCAATCGACCTAGTTCCAGATGCCCAGCTGCCTAGAGGTAGGATCTACCCACTCTCGCTTCCGGAGAATCAGGCTATGGAAGATTACATAAGGGAGGCTCTGAGTCAGGGGTACATACGTCATTCTAAATCACCAGCGGCCTCTAGCTTCTTCTTTGTGGCCAAGAAGGACGGAGGGCTGCGTCCGTGTATAGACTACAGGGTCTTGAACAACAGTACGATAAAATACCGGTATCCCCTTCCTCTGGTACCAGCCGCTTTGGAACAGCTCAGAGAAGCCAAAATCTTCACAAAATTGGACCTCCGCAGCGCGTATAACCTGATAAGAATACGTGAGGGGGACCAATGGAAGACAGCCTTCGTGACCCCTACTGGTCACTACGAGTATCAAGTCATGCCCTACGGTCTGGTCAATGCCCCCTCCGTATTCCAGAACTTCATTCATGAAGTCCTCCGGGAGTTTCTCCACCGATGTGTGATCGTATACATAGATGACATCCTCATCTACTCCCGGAGTGAGGCCGAACATCGCCACCACGTTGCGGAGGTCCTACACACATTGAGAGAGAACCACCTCTACCTCAAAGCGGAGAAATGCTCCTTTCATCAAGAATCAGTTCAGTTCTTGGGATATCTAATTGATCAAACCGGTATCAGGATGGATAGGAGGAAGATTGAGGCTGTTCTGTCCTGGTCAGAACCCACGACCATTAAGGAGCTCCAGAGGTTTCTTGGGTTTGCCAACTTTTATCGGAGGTTTATCAAGGATTACAGCAGCATTACATCACCTCTCACCAATCTCCTCAAGGGTAAACCCAAGAGACTAGTGTGGACCAAGGAAGCAGCCGCAGCCTTCCGCCTTCTCAAGAAGGAGTTCACAAGGGCCCCACTCCTGACTCATCCTGACCCAAATCTTCCTTTCGTGGTGGAAGTGGACGCATCCACCACCGGCGTCGGGGCAGTGTTATCCCAACATCATGATACACCGTCCCGACTGCATCCCTGTGCCTATTTCTCTCGGAAGCTGAGCCCGGCGGAGCAGAATTACAGCATAGGAGACAGGGAACTTCTAGCGATCAAGCTCGCATTGGAGGAGTGGCGACACTGGTTGGAGGGAGCTCAACATCCGTTCCAGGTGATCACCGATCATAAGAACCTCCAATACCTCAAGGAAGCCAAGAGGCTATGTCCACGTCAAGCTAGATGGTCACTCTTCTTCTCACGTTTCGATTTCTCCATTTCATATCGTCCAGGACCCAAGAATCTGAGAGCAGACGCCCTTTCTCGGTTACACGAGCATCACGATCACGAGGAACTTCCCACTAAGATCCTCCCCGAACACATCTCCGTCTGCCCGATCACCTGGAACACTCCCCCAGTCGTTGTCACTCCGGAGGACCCTGCTCCGCCGGGATGCCCTCCTCATCGGCAGTTCATACCTCCTGAACAACGGGTAGATCTTATCCACTCCTTACATACCTCGCTAGGCACTGGACATCCAGGGATCAACAATACTCTCTCGCTATTGTCCCAACGATTCTGGTGGCCAAGTATGGCAAGGGATGTGAGGCGATATGTTCAGGGCTGTAAGGAATGTGCCCAATCCAAGAGTCCACGTCACCTACCCGCTGGAAAGCTCCATCCCTTGCCGATTCCGAACCGTCCCTGGTCACACCTAGGAGTGGACTTTATCACTGACCTCCCCTCGTCAGAAGGTAACACCTGTATTCTGGTCATTGTAGATAGATTCTCGAAGTTTGTTAAATTAATCCCTCTGAAAGGTCTTCCCACAGCCTTTGAAACCGCCGATAATATCTTCAATCAAGTCTTCAGGTCTTTTGGTATCCCCGAGGATATCGTGTCGGACAGAGGTCCACAGTTTATCTCCCGTCTATGGAAAGCCTTCTTCAAGCTCCTAGGTGTGGCCGTCAGCCTCTCTTCTGGATATCACCCCCAGACCAATGGGCAAACAGAGAGGAAGATTCAGGAGGTGGGACGGTTCTTGAGGACCTTCTGCAGTGGTCACCAGAACTCCTGGAGCCAGTATTTGGGCTGGGCAGAGTATGCCCAAAATTCACTGCGGCAACCCACCACCGGACTCACGCCATTCCAGTGCGTACTGGGCTTTCAACCACCGCTCTTTCCCTGGGATGGCGAACCATCTGATGTCCCCGCAGTGGATCACTGGTTCCGGGAGAGCGAGAGAGTCTGGGACGAGGCACACCAACATCTGCAGAGGGCAGTCCGTCGAAGCAAGGTAGTCACCGATAGGAGAAGGTCTGAAGAACCCAGATACACACCCGGACAAAAGGTGTGGCTATCAACCCGGGACATCCGTATGCGACTGCCCTCTCGCAAGTTAAGTCCCCGATTTGTTGGTCCCTTTACCATCGTGGAACAGGTCAACCCCGTCACATATAAATTACAGTTACCCTCACACTACCGCATCCACCCTACCTTCCACGTATCACTATTGAAGCCATATCACGACCCTGTTCTTCCCTCCACAGAGCCTGACCACGAAGAGGAACCCCCTCCTCCACTGCTCCTAGAAGAAGGAGCCGTTTACGCAGTGCAGGAGATCTTACGTTCCCGACGTCGTGGTGGCCAGTTAGAGTACCTGGTGGACTGGGAGGGGTACGGTCCCGAAGAAAGAACATGGGTTCCCAGAGCTGATATTCTCGATCCTAGTCTCATGGCGGAATTTCATGAGAGCCACCCTGAATTCCCAGCACCTCGAGGCAGAGGGAGACCACCACGGCGTCGGCGGTTTAGGCCCTCAGGAGCGGGCCCTGGGGAGGGGGGTACTGTTACGGATTGGTCAGGCTCTCACGATCCCCAATCACGAAGATCAC
>CAIGQQ010037820.1:6772359-6796527 GCA_903798035.1 Danio albolineatus
ATATATAATATTATTATTATATATTATATATTATTATATAATATTATATTGTATAATATATTAAAAAAGTTACCTCATAAGAAGTTGAGTCCCCCTAAAAAGAAAATCATTACAGTATTGCAGTATTGCACAATTTTATTACATACAATATACTTTCTTATATTTATGCCCCATAGAAGCCAAAAGTGTGTAGAAAATGATAAACACACTTGACTGTAAGAAATATATTGTGTGAAAAGTCACTCTGCAAACTGTTACATCACGATTCAAAGTCATAAATCTGCCTTTAATACAAAAAAAAAAAAAAAAAAATTCTGATTACTGTAAAATCTCTCACAATTTCCATTTTATTTATTGAATTACTTTTTCACTTAGCAGGGGACTTCTACAGTTGGGAAACCACTCATCTAAGTTCAACACACAAAAAAAGGACACCAGAAGCAATAAATGGTGTGAGCGTTATCTTTTGATAGGCTTTAAGGTCACAACAACAGTGTCAGAGGGACACATGAAGCCTGATGCTTGATGCCTCTACCACAGCAGTTCTGAAGGGCAAAAAAAGAAGAGAAGATGGGTGGAAAAAGAGTAATGATGAGAGAAGAGGAGCAGAGAGAGTCAGCGGCAAATGAAAGTCATACATCTCAGCAGAAATACAACGAGTCACTGCCAAAATATAACACTGGACAGAGACAGAAGGACTGTGCGTTCAGTGTTAAAGATAGGCTGATGGATGAAGAGAGAAGGAAAGAGAGAATGAGAAAGACAGTAATGAGGCAGTGCAGACGGCAGAAGGACAGTCCCAGCTGGAGAGCAAGTCTTAATGGATGCTCTCCACTTATTTCGCAAAAAAGATGGAGGAAGAGACAGAATAGAGGGATAAATGGAATGGCGTTTGGATCAGTATATAGGCCATACGCTTACTGAAGATCTTCAAGTAAACATGCTTTTGTTTATTCAGCTTATCTGAGTTCAATTACCCTTAGCGATGAACCCAAAAGCTCCACACACACATCTATATTAGTATAATAAGGCTATATCCCTCAAGGTCTAACACACACAAACACACTGCCCCTGCTGACCTGAACACACACACACACACACACACACATGGGCATTACTAACGTTAGTAAGGCCTGGGCATTCTCGACATGAATCAAGCAGCTCTCGTTTAATAACACACAAGCAGAGTGTTTCAATCCAAGGTGAGTGTGTGTTTAATCCTCTAAATGTTGTTGTGTTCACCTCATCCGTCACTGAGCGATCCTCTCAAGCGTTCATTCACACACTCCTGCTGCTCTCCGCTGAACACACACCTGACCTCACAGCCCACTTTCACACACTCACACCGAGCTGTGTTACAACTACAACATGACCCGGTGTGTGTGTGATTCATAGAGTTATAAGCACTGTTCCAGAAAGCAGTGGAACGCTTACCTAGATAGCGTTTCAAAGAGAGCTGAGGGAGCACACGCTACAATCTAAGAGAAGTCAAATACACTTCAGCTAAAAAGAAATTCCGTTCTGCCATCGTAGGAATAATTGGAATAGATTCAAATAACAGTATCCAGACATTTTAATTCTAGAAACATTTAACAATCAGCTGACTTATTCTGCAGCGGAGGCTTAAAAAAAGAATTAATTGAATGCAAATTAAACTTTAGATTGGTAATAATAGAGCAAGGCTACATTTAGGCTGTCAGTAAAAATCTAATAGACATCTAAGAAGAGCCCCAAACTACACTTGTCATCATATACACAGGAATCCTGACTGTATCTGATGACTAGTGAAGTTTAGGGCTATTAGATTTCTATTAGATTTTGACTGAAGGCCCAAATTTAGCATTGTTTTCGTCAAGATGTCTGTTTAGACATTTATTAAACATAACATTGATTGATGGCAGATGTTCACTTGTCAGTAAGGATGTAAGAAGATATATTATATCTAGATAGATGTAACATCTGATACAATATCAAAAATGAGTCATGAATAGGGCCAGACAGAATCTGCGGACATTTTTTGCTATATCTGTGCAAAATTTTGTTAAAAATCTGCAGATTTATGCGGAATGATTTTGGGAGTATCATAACAACAATCTTAATATATGATATAAGAAGTATTACATTTTTAACTTATTTAATGTTTACAATGCAAATCCAATTAGATCCACTTTATTTGGTAAACAAAGCAAGTCTCTCAGATAATAGATCTCAGATAAAAGACAGAAAATATTTTTTTACAAACTGAGTTGTAACTAAATCATATGAATATTTTCATATTAGTCAGTAGTATTACTGAAATTAATTCAAAAACTAAATAAATATAAATGTACACACATTTACACAAGTAAATAAACAGAATCAATGATGAGCTAAAGATCTGTGAAATTCTGCGGAATTCTGCACGCGCAGATTCCATGTGGGCCTAGTCATAAACCTTACAACCATTAAATTAGATGTGCTATTTCTGTTATGTCCCATTGTAAAAGCTCTGTCTAATGTTTCTTACAATGTTACAGTGTCTATTGTGCTGAGTTTTCTCTAATAGGGATGCACAGAATCTGACATTTTAGGGACAATTTCAACAGGGACGTGCAGAGACCTTTTAAGGGGCAGGGGCTCAAGTGGAAAAAAGGGCAATAATAAATTTCTTTATTCAATTTATTATTAAATAATAATAATACTTGTACTTTAATAAATGAAATATATTAAAGGATATTTTCCCCCCTTAATTCACCACATACTCACTCTTAAAAGACCTTATTTCAATGCAATGCAGTTTGTATGCAAAGTCCAGAACAATATTGAGTAAAGCAACAACAACAGACTCATTTTTAATGTGTGCTTGAGCATACATTTTTGAGTATCTGCAAAAAAAACATACATGTAGTTAAACATACAACATTTGTTGTTGCTGAGTAAATTTAATGCTACAGGGCAGTATAATGCCAACAACTTAGGTTCATGTTGAAGCTTATGATCATGGGTGCTCCAAGGGGGGAAGTTAGGATGATTCTAAGGCCCCGTTTACACTAATGCGTTTTCGTTTTAAAACGCATAAGTATTGCTACGGTTACGGCATCCGACCACAGTACGTTGAAGTTTTCGAGCCCCGAAAACGGAGCGTTTTGGAAACGCTGGAGAGGCTGTTTTCATTCTAAAACGCTGCTGCTCCATCTCAGTGTGGATGGGGGAAAACGGAGACATCTGAAAACGGAGGCGTGGCTGCTGGATACAGAAATGGGAGCGTCGTTTGTCAATTTTAGGCGTTTTTAGGCCATTTTTAACTCTGCCTTTTTTACTACAACAGCTGCATATATTCGCAAGACGCAAGTTACTGTTCCAGCACTCGCTAATTGCTCGCGTTTCAAGTGGTGTAAGCCCTATTTAGGACGCCGGTTTTGGGTTAGCGTTTGTTGACTAATAATAACCAAATGCCGAGTGAGACACATGCTTCCTGTTTATACTTGAACGCGCATGCCCAGAGTGCGTGAATGGTCACGTGATATACGTATTTGGTGGAGTAGTGTGGACGGAGATATGTTCAGAAACGCTGGGTGAAATGCGAGTGTGGACGCGGATCGTTTTCATGCTAAAACGCCGTTTTAAAACTAAAATGCATTAGTGTAAACAGGGCCTAAGGGTCCACGCCATTTTGGGGCCCCAGAGTTACTATTTAGGGTCTAATCAACCCCCCCTCACTTTCATCAGCCATACACCTACACCAACCACCCCCCCACCTCACCCCACTCTTAAAAAAGGCCAACGGCGCCCTTGCTTATGATATTTAAAGGGACATATTATCAACCAATACATTTCTTAACAGTGTCTATACCACACAACTTATCCTGCTCATCTAGTACAGTGTTGTACTTTTTGTTCCACAAAAGAGATATAAGCAATATAAAATCAAAGTAAAATTATGAGGTCAAAGTGCACTTTTCTCTCCTTCTAAAAATACTATGGGTTTGCTTTAAGGAAGGGTTTAGGTCAGTGATTTACTAGATGATTTGTATGACAAGCCCCGCCTTCTTGTGGACGTGTAAAAGAAGGACGTGTATCTGAAATGTACAGCGAAACATACTCCAAGTAAAGTATTTCAGATTCACAAAAACGCAGACAGCGCCCTCTAGCGTATTTGTCATCTGAAACGTACTACATGTGCATCTCTAGTTCCTTACCTTCTCCCACAGAGGAGGCACACGGGCATCATGGATACAGTGAAACGTCTCCTCTAGACTGCTGGACATCACAACCAGACCTTTAATGCCCTTCTCCAGCTCTAAGAGAGACAATCTACACACAAACACACCACGGTTAGCGTATTAATATTCACCTCCACATATGACTCTCTCGCACAAACAAAGACCTGATGGTGTGCAGCAGTGTGTTGTATCTCTGGATCTCCTGCAGCAAAACCACATTCAGAGGTGAAAGATCATCCTTTAGCAACTTCCGAGTGCCTTCATAGTCAATCTCAGCAGGGATCTTTTGCAGAACATTAGCAGAAAGTTCCAGCACCTAAACACACACACACACACACACACACACAGTCAAAAGTGCGTATACAAGCGTTGTGAAATGCAATAATAAGAACAGTAAATCTGATATTAGTTTTAAAGGCACCTTGTCCTCTCTGCTGGCTCCAGTGTTGGTGGTGTCTGTGCTGGTGACCTGCGGCTGGAGGGACAGCAGTGTGTGGAACAGGGTTCGAGCCTCAGTGATCTGGCTGGCGATGTCAGCGTTAGGGTGTTGTCCGAATAGTTCTGGATGCTCTAGTGCTGGCAGTTGACTGATGTAGTCCATATATGATGATAGAGGTCCGTCACGAGGAACATAATAGGTGACCAAGGAGGAGACCCTATGTGCACACAAATAAACAGCTTTTCAAGTCTGAAAACACATCTTTGGGCTTGTGGGCACTGAGCTTGTATATTCGACACAAAGCATGTATGAATCCCTTCAGTAATGCTTTACAAGAAGATCCATTAGTAAATGCATTAACATTAACGTTAACTAACAATAAGCAATACATTTCTTACAGTATTTATTTTCCTTTCTTTCAGTTAATAAACAAACTCCTTTACATTTTTTAAATTACTAATAATAATTACTATGTGTTATTATAATTAATAATATATTTTATAATACATTTTATAATATTAATTAGTTAACCAAATTAATGCATACTTCATATTTGTTTTATGTTAAATATTGAGTTTTCTAAAAAGGTTACTTATTATTATTATTATTATTATTATTATTACCCTTATTTTTTTATTAGGCTGTGGTAGAATTTTTTAACTGATTGAATGTTGGCTAATTTACATTTGACTCTGAACAAATAAATAGTTCATGGGCAAAGAAAATGGTTGCAGTGCTTTTTGTTAACCATAACTAAAAATAATATTTATTGTTCCTTATCAAAATAAATCTGAAATAATTCATATCATAAATAAATATTCATATATAAAGTATCATATATCATTTTAAAAATAAGTATCAAAACATGAGGTGCCATGGTGGCGTAGTGGGTAGCACAATCGCCTCACAGCAATAAGGTCGCTGTTTCAAGCCTTGGCTGTGTCAGTTGGCATTTCTGTGTGGAGTTTGCATGTTCTCCCCGTGGACGCGTGGGTTTCCTCCGGGTGCTCTGGTTTCCCCCACAGTCCAAAGACATGTGGTACAGGTGAATTGGGTAGGCTAAATTGTCTGTAGTTTATGTGTGTGAATGAGTGTGTATGGATGTTTCCCAGAGATGGGTTGCAGATGGAAGTGTAAAAACATATGCTGGATAAGTTGACGGTTCATTCCGCTGTGGCGATCCCAGATTAATAAAAGGACTAAGCCGAAAGAAAATGAATAATGAATGAATATCAAATAATACAGTTGTGAGCAAAAATATTACATTTCTCGAGTAATATTTAATGGAGCGAGGACATTTTGACAGTACTTCTGATAATAGATAGTGCACTTTTTAGGAAAACAAGTCTTATTTGTTTTATTTTGCCTGAAAAAAAATTATTAAAAAAACAATTAAAACCATAATATTATTAGCCCCCTTGAGCAATATTTTTTTGATTGTCTACAGAACAAATCACAATGACTTATATACAATGACTTGCCTAATTATCCTAACTTGCCTTAACCAAAATAACCTACTGTAGTTAAGCCTTTAAATTGCACTTTAAGCTGGATACTAGTATCCTGAAAAATATCTAGTAAAGTAAAATCTAATCTAGTAAAATATTATGTTTAAAAACGTGTTGAAAAAAAATCTTCTTTCCGTTAAACAAAAATTGGGGAAAAAAATACAGGGGGAGCTAATAACTCAATTTCAATAATTCAATTTTAACTATTAATTTCAGTTACTAATATTTCAGTTATTGACTAAATAAAATAAGTCTAAATTGACATACAGATTTGACATAAACTGAAAAAAATAATAGTGAAGTTAAAATATTAAGAATTACTCTAATAGTATACAAAGAATACTGAAATATTGCAGATTTGTTCATGTTATACCTGTCTCCTTATTTTGTAGTGGATGAAATAGTTTGTGTATATGTTATATAAAATGTATATCAAAATGAACAATGCAACAACAAAAAACTTACAAATATACACATTAATAAATACTCTGTGTTAATACATCGGATCTGATGTGAATAGTGTAGGTCTACCGCTTATAAAAAATCTACATAATATGCTTAATCTTCTCCTGGCCCATTAAAATGAAAGAATATCAAATTTCATAAATATCCCTAAAATATCATATTTTTTAATTATCATCTAGAGTTCACAGAAAGTACATACACTGTTTAGCACTAAACTTCACAGATCCTGTAATTACCTGCAATTTCAGTTTCACCCACCAAGTCAAGCAATCCAAGCCATTTCCCTGCTACGACTGCCTAAAACTTCAGAGCTGCCTCTGCTGTGCACTCAAGTCACCATGGAGGCGCTGATTGAAGGTAATTATAGGATGTGGTTGCTATAGTAACAGATGCTCCACGCGTGTATGCGGTGTTGCTTGGTCCTGAAAGACCAGCAGACACAGAGGAACAGGAGCATATTGAACTCCACACAGTGTGAGATTCATCACTCGGCCCCATGGGGGAGCTGTTGGTCTGTGCTAGATCAGCACTGTGGCTGAAGACAGAAGAGGACACACTGAATCCTCACAGCAGGGCAGAGAGGGGTGTCAGGGATCAAAGGGTGAGTGTGTGTGATGGCTTGACATATATTCAATGCAAAGTTTGTGTGTGAGCGAGTAATGAGAAGATCTGTCCGTGAGAGAGTGTTTGTGTGTGATTTGCCTCCATGCACTTTTGCAACCAGGCAGAAAGTTTCACCGTATGGGGACGCTCTGTCTCTTCTTAATGTTCAATAACTGGGACTTAGAGTGACGGTCATACAAATATTAAAGTTACTGTACAGGTTTATGGCTAAGTGGAATATATATGACAGATTCTGCACCCTTTAATGTAAAGATGCCAGGAAGAACCAAAATGGGTTATATTCATTTTCTTTTCGGCTTAGTCCCTTTATTAATCCGGGGTCGCCACAGCGGAATGATCCGCCAACTTATCCAGCATTTTGTTTTATGCAGCGGATGCCCTTCCAGCCACAACCCATCCCTGGGAAACATCCATTCTCATTCTCAACTTTCACACTCGTACACTACGGACAATTTAGCTTACCCAATTCACCTGTACCGCATGTCTTTGGACTTGTGGGGGAAACCGGAGCACCTGGAGGAAACCCACGCAACCACGGAGAGAACATGCAAACTCTACACAGAAATGCCAACTGACCCAGCCGATGCTCGAACCAGCGACCTTCTTGCTGTGAGGTGAACGTGCTACTCACTACGCCACCGTGGTGCCCCAAAATGGGTTATAGTGACACTATAAAATAACTTTTTTACTTCCTTAAAGAACATTTTAGTGAAAAGTTCTCCAAAGTTTTTTTTTTATAGTATGAAGAACAATTTTATAAACTAAAGGACAATTTTCAATGCTAAAAAACATTTGTGCGATGGAACGGTTCTTCATGCAACTACGCATACCAATAACATTTTCTTAAATGTCTGAGTGAGTTTATATGGCTAAATTTTGGGACAAATGTGTTTAAGAAGAGAGAAAAACCTGGAAAACCTTTTTGTAATGTTAATAAATTAAATATTTTGTATATAGGAAAGAACCAGGACACACCAAATAACCAAAAAGATCCAGTAGCAATGGCCACTGACTGTTTTGGAGCATTATAAGAATAAATAAATGTCTAACTAATGTAAGCAGGTATCAACAGTCTGTATTTGTCATTCAAAAAGGGAAATTAAAACTAGTACCGCAGAAATTGTACAAATTGTAAACAAATCAGAGTTTATTTACCATTTTGAATATAAAGAATGTTTATCACTTGATGGATTCAACATGCTGTACACTCATTAGAAATAAAGGAATGCGAGCTGTCAGTTGGTACCTTTTCAAAAGGTACACTTTTGTACTTCAAAGGTCCATATTTGTACCTCAAAAATATATATTAGTACCTACAAAGATTAAGAGGAACACTTTTGTACTTTTTAGGTACTAATATGTACTCTTGATGTATTAATATGGACCTTTTAGGTACAAATATGTACCTTTTGAAAAGGTACCACCCCAGTGACAGCTCGCATTCCTTTATTTCTGAGATTGTATAGACCAATACAGATCAGACCCAACTTTTGCACGCAATGCAGAGTTCAGAGCAAAAACTGACCGACTCGCAATAATGGCCTTGTTGGTCAAGTGAAATTTGTATTTTTTTTTATTTGACAATTGACATGATCTCAACTGAAGCAAGAGGACAGGGAGAGACATATAATAGTCCCCTTCCCTTTTTGAAAAAATCCAATAGCGTTTTGTTTTCATCATAGGTCTGCCAGTCAGGGTGGTTGAGCTACAAGTGTATCAAATGAGATGCGTCTTGAAGGGGGAGGGGCATGTCAGATACTATCTTTCATTGGATTGGTCAGGAGATTTGATGAGAAACAAAAGTATGAGGTGATGTAAAAACATATTTTTAATGTGAATTTTGTCATTGTTTTGGTACACACTAGCTCATAGATATCCTTAGGCTGACATTTAAAAAACTTTATTTTCATTTCACATGATAGTTCACCCCAAAAATGAAAATTACCTCATCATTAACTCTCCCTTGTGTGGCTTTATGAGGTTCTTTATTTTGTTTCATAAAAAAACAAGACATTTAGAAGAATGGTGGTTGATGGCATCCATCGACTTCCATAGGTCCAAAAAAGTTACCATGGAAGTCTATGGGTGCCAGCAACCTGCATTTTTCAAAACGTCTTCTTATGTTCAACAGACGAAAAACTGAAATAGGTTTTGAACAATTAAAGAATGAATGAATTATGGCAGAATAAAATTTTTTGAGTGAACTATCCCAGGGTTGGATTTAGAATCTAGTATTTGTAAAGTAATATATGTCCCTGTTTGGCTTGATTAAAGAGTTTGTGCGCATGAACTCACTTGAAGAAGGGCGTATCGATAACAGTAGGACAGAAGTATTGGTTGATGTAGGTGGTGAGCAGACGCCGGTCCCAGTCGTCAGTCACATGTCCTCCATAGTTGATGCCAGCGATGAGGAACTTGAGAGCGTCCCAGGGGATTTCCTCATACTCATCCAGATAAAGACTCAGAAGATTCTCACTCACCTGGAAGACAGGGTGAGATGAGTAATTATTGTAAACAATGTGCCTTTGCATAATAGTAAGGTTGCCAGAGACACATATCAATGGAGATTTCAACCAATTAATTTTTATTTATGGCACACTTTTAAAAGATGTGTTGTTTATAATAATTTCATAGCCATAGGCAGTATCTATTAAATATGCAGCTTATCTTCAGCTGTTTAAGGGTAGGACTTTTAGGCTACTATGTGTCCAGGTTGCAAAGGTGAATTTGCAGTGTCATTGAGGACGTTAGAGCAGATGATGTATGCTTTCATCTATAATGACTTTGACAAGCTGCCAATGTCCTGTTCATTTTGCTGCTCAAAATATTGATAGTGGACCAGATAAGGCTGAGAATCCCTGAATTAACAGCTGTCCCAGACATGTGGTCTGATAAAGACAAAAAAAAAAAAGCTTTTCTCCCTAATTTAACATGACTATGCAATACTCCTGCTCTTCCTACTATTAAATATAATAATAAAAATACAATTATTATAAACTATAGTGTAAAGGTAGTTAGTAAAAATGGCGACGACAGGGCAGGAGCTGCAGGTACAAATGCGGTCTGTTTTAAACAAAAAACTCTCTATTTTGATTTAAAGATCTATTTGATCTTTTACTTAGATTTAGTCAGGGTAGAAAAGTTGACATTGTGATAGTGGAAAGTGTTACTATGATGCTTTGTATGTATTGTACTGTAAGGGTATATTGTACTATTCTTTCATTCATTCATTTTCTTGCTGGCTTAGTCCCTTTATTAATCCAAGGTCGCCATAGCGGAATGATCCGCCAACTTATCCAGCATTTGTTTTACGCAGCGGATGCCCTTTCAGCCACAACCCATCCCTGGGAAACATCCATACAAACTCACACACATACACTACGAACAATTTAGCCTACCCAATTCACCTGTACCACATATCTTTGGACTTGTGGAGGAAACCGGAGCACCCGGAGGAAATCCACGCAACCACGGGGAGAACATGCAAACTCCACACAGAAATGCCAACTGACCCAGCCGAGGCTCAAACCAGTGACCTTATTGCTGTGAGGCAAACATGCTACTCACTACGCCAGCGTGGCGCCCCTATATTGTACTATTTATTTGATAATTTTTGTTAAAATATTGTTACATTTTTTACAACTTCCTGCACAGGGACGACAGATGTAAATCAGCTTTATAGCTAACTCTGACACAACATGTCATGTTGTACATTGTCCCTGTGTAAATAAATAAACAAATAAATAAAATAAATGTCATTTATTTCAATTATGCAAATTAACATTTAAATATATAAGGATTATAATAGCAGTGCTATTATGGTGTAAAATATATTATTGCTACTATTAAAATATTCTTTTCACTTTTAGCACTACCACTACTAATAAAATTATTAGTTAAATGTTATTTTTAATTAAATTATACCAATTAACAAATAAATGTATTAGGATCATAATAACAGTACTATTATGATGTAAAAATATATTACTATTATTATTAAAATATTATTTTCATTTAGCGACATGGTGGCTCAGTGGTTAACCCTGTCGTCTCACTGCAAGAAGGTTTGAGCCCCGGCTGGGTTAGTTGCCGCTTGAGTGAGCGTGTTCTTTCCATGTTGGCATGGGTTTCCTCCGGGTGCTCCGGTTTCCCCCACAAGTCCAAAGATATGCGAATTGGGTACGCTAAATTGTCCATAGTGTATGTCTGTGTATGAGAATGCATGGATGCTTCCCAGAGTTGGGTTGTGGCTGGAAGGGCATCCGGATTAATAATGGGACTAAGCCAAAATGAATGAATGGTAATAATAATAAAAGTAATAATACCACAAATAATAATAATAATTATAATGGTGGTGGTCGTGATGTTTAATAAAACTGTTTTCACTTTGTTAATTTAAAATTTTACCAATTAAACAAATAAAAGCAGATTTGTTTTATAACTTAGAAACAGCAACAATAATGTTTTAATAAATTACTTTTAAAATTACTGTTATTATTATTGTATTTTCTATTAAAGCAGACCTTTTTTTGGAAGGACGATCTAATAGTATCCATCCATGAAGTTAATCTATATAATACACAGCTAATGCACCCAGTTCTTATGGGTCATACATCTTATGTACAAAAAAGGTAAATCCACATAAAAACCAGAAATCATATCTCCGTCTGTTTCTCTACCTCAAAGTCAGAGTCGTTGAAACTGTATATGATGTTCCAACCGAGCTGCAGGAACTTCCTTCTCTCCAGTATGATGCTGTGAAAGAAGCAGAGACTGAAGAGCAGCTTTCGATACAGCAGCGGCCGAGAGCAGCGCAGGAACTGAGTCTCAGACACCCGCTGATAGAGACGCTTCATATTCCACTTCACCCCCTACAGAGACACAAGAACACACACACACACACACACACACACACACAAAGAGCACTTTAATTACAGCACACAACATTTCAAACATCCGGCTACAGTGTGTGAAGTGGGTATATACAGTATGTGTACCCTGGGAGGCTCAGTAGTGATTTTGATGCCTGTCTGCAGGATGGCGATGGGGAATTCTGGGTGAGGGGAGGAGCTTAACCACAGCCGGAAATCTGGATGACATTCCTGGACTTGTAGCTCGTCGACTAACTTATCCAGCTCACACATCCAGGAGAGAGACAGGTGACAATTAGCCAGAAACACCCAATGACCTGCCAGAGGGATATTAGGAGACTTAGTGCATCAAAGAATACTTCGAAAGAAAATGTTAGTGATTTTTGTGACAAAAACACATTAAAATAATATATAAAAAATCTTTTTGAAAATAAATGATAAAAATATATATTGTAAGATATAAAATTGTTCAAATATTTGACACATCGATCAATTTAAAGCTGAATAAATGCATTCCTAAAGGTTTCTCAAAAGCAAAAGGACTGATCCTAAGCATTTGAATGGAATTGCATAAGTAAGAGTTGAAGATGAGCTAAACTATTAGAAAATTATGCACACTCAAGGTGGTGATGCAACTCTTTGCATCTTTGCATCAGCTCAGGTGTGCATTTTTCACTTACAAAGCTTATACTATTAATACCACACCTAAAGTCATTGTTAGCATGTGGTATTTCAAGACATTTTTAAAGTTTTGTCCTTAAACCACTTCTGAGTACAGGACTGTTTTTTAATACAGACATTTCATCAAGAGTGTCTGCCAGAAGAGTTTCTGCTAATAGCAAAACTATTTATGATTTTGAAAATTGCAGCTTGAGCAACAGACAGCTGGCTAATGCAGTTAATGATGCAATTATTAGGGAGAGAGTACCTTTGTGCCTATGTATGTATACAAAATCTTCCCCTACACCCTCATTCACTATTTCCTACATTAGTCCACCAATTTAGTCTGTGTAAAGGAGTGAATAAAAACAAGTGAGTGAATTCCAGCACCGAGTGCACTGGAAGGGATGCTGTTATACCTGCGTGCTATGCTGGTAAAAATGGTAAAACTAGAAAAAAAAAAGCCAGACCCTGTGATTGTAATTTAACACTTAGTGAGCTGTCTGTTGCAAATGAAACAGCATTTTGATTTATGTCATGTATATAAACGTTAATTTAACAATTAAATCATAATTTATTTAGAAACGTACACAGATAGGATCCTGGTGTGGATGCCATCTTGTGGTCAGACGCAGAAATTCATTTGGAGGGCAAACTCTCACACTGCATTATGGGTATTCTTCTCTAGGTATTGAGTGTCGGTTGCACACTCGTTATATGCCCTGTACACACTGTGGGATTGACTGAGTGCACGTCAGGACTGCCACTATGATTCCAGGCAACACTACAAATGGCTGCTCTTTCAAATAATCCCCTATTTAAGAGAATAGGCGTTTTTGGATACAACCGCTTTTTTGTCGCTTTTTTTAGATTGGATTTATGGCTGTTGTATAGGCTGTAAAGTAATTGGCAGTGTTGGGCAAGCTACTTGGAAAACGTAGTGAGCTAAGCTATTAGTTACTGTGCTTAAAATACAGCTTAACTACACTAAAAGCTAGCCCCTGGGAAATGTAGCAAGCTAAGCTAAAAGCAACATGGCAAAAGTGGCTTAGCTACATCTAAGCTATTTTTTATTTCATTCATTCATTCATTTTCTTTTCGGCTTAGTCCCTTTATTAATCCGGGGTCGCCACAGCGGAATGAACCGCCAACTTATCCAGCATTTGTTTTACGCAGCGGATGCCCTTCCAGCCCCAACCCATCTCTGGGAAACACATTCATACATTCTCATTCACACACATACACCACGGACAATTTAGCTTACCCAATTCACCTGTACCGCATGTCTTTGGACTGTGGGGGAAACCGGAGCACCCGGAGGAAACCCACGCAACCACGGGGAGAACATGCAAACTCCACACAGAAATGCCAACTGACCCAGCCGGGGATCGAACCAGCGACCATCTTGCTGTGAAGCGAACATGCTACCCACTAGGCCACCGTGGCGCCCTGCTATTTTTTATTTTCATTTTTAAATTGATCTTGTAACTAGTGATGAATAAAACTGCCAATGAAACACATGTGACATGATTGTTCATTCATTCATTCATTTTCTTTTCGGCTTAGTCCCTTTATTAATCCGGGGTCGCCACAGCGGAATGAAGCGCCAACTTATCCAGCATTTGTTTTACGCAGCGGATGCCCTTCCAGCTGCAACCCATCTCTGGAAAAAGGCATGATTGTTAAGTTCAGTTATTTAATGCAATTAATATGCTGTTTTAAGCAGAAACTAAAACACTTGTGTTTAAAGTGTTTAAAACACTTTTGTAAAGGGAAATATATAGTAAAGTGTATTATATAGGTGTATTATATAAGTGGTAATAACAATAATAACAATAATTATAAATATTAGAGTGATTTCTGAAGGGGGGCGCCACGGTGGCATAGAGGGTAGCACGTTCGCCTCACAGCAAGAAGGTCGCTGGTTCGAGCCTCAGCTGGGTCAGTTGGCATTTCTGTGTGGAGTTTGCATGTTCTCCCTGCGTGTGGGTTTCCTCCAGGTGCTCCGGTTTCCCCCACAGTCCAAAGACATGTGATATAGGTGAACTGGGTAGGCTAAACTGTCCGTAGTGTATATGTGTGAACGAGTTTGTATGGATGTTTCCCAGAGATGGGTTGCAGCTGGAACGGCATCCGTTGTGTAAAACATATGCTGGATAAGTTGGCGGTTCATTCCGCTGTGGCAACCTCAGATTAATAAAGGGACTAAGCCGAAAAAAAAAAAATAAATAAATAAAATAAAATACGTGCACTTGGGCACAATTAGTACAATCAGTAAATAAATCTAAAACCAATTCAACTCTAACAAGAGCACAGCATTAGAATTAACTTTATGACATGTACTTCAAGGTATGATCCTGCCTCAGAAATAATTCCTTTACAGTCATCTTTCCATCAAACAAGTTTCTTTTGTCAGCCCAATGATTGATTGGCAACATTACTGAACAGAGCAAGAGGTGGCAGTAACTCACCAAAGAGTTTGTTTAGATCACCGTAAAACACAAAGAAGAACAATTGGCCATTCTCGCTATCATATGGATTACTTTAATCAGCCAGACACCGGCTTCACAGATCCATGAATGGCGGTGGCTTCATTTAATGTTCGGCGAGTGGAAAATGTAGCTTGTGTGGACGCTACTGCGCTACTTGCTTAAAATAATAGCTTTGCTACTGAAAAGCTATTTGATTTAGAAAGTAGTAACACTACCTCCATGCCACTGAGAAATGTAGTTAATCTAGTAGCATCACTACTTGTAGCCCAGCACTGGTAATTGGAAATGACTTAAAACATCCAGCTTAGTTACATAAAACTCTGATGAGGTTAAAAATCTTTTGCTATGCATTTAAAGGAAAATAACTGTACCCCATGGAATTAGCCAATCCGAATCAAGCATGCAACACTCTTAATGTTAAATAATGTTATATAAGGATGTTTTAGAAACTGCATTAAAAAAATAGCTGTGACCAAAATTGCTAAATTCTTGCGTAGGTACTACATTTGAACTTTTGACAGTTAGAAAAGTAGATTCTATATACTGTAATATAAATGAGAGTGTGAGTGGAACTCAGATGTAGTACATCTATACTTCATCAGTTGCTTCATTACCATTTCGAAATTTCTTTCACGTCCAATGGATGCACACTTTTTAAAATCTCGCCAAAAGTAGCAAGTCATCTGAGGACTTTGCATGTATTGTTTTTCAAATGCTATGATTTATGACATGCCACTTGGCTCACATGATGTTTTTTACACAGTATATTGTGGGAAAGTATGTGATTTTACATATGATTACATAAAACAAAATGTCATTGTACTCATCTAACTGCATAATTCTGCATATAAATCATAAAGAGATGGCAAAGGAAGCTGAAAACAGTAAGATAATAAAGTGAAAAAAACCCCCCCAAAAAACAGAGGCATAGAGAAATATCATGTCACCGTTTGCGACTCCCTCTTTGATCAGCCGGGTGGCTATGGGTGCCTGGCCTTGACCCAGCGAGAGGGCAAAGAAGCGCTGACCCATGCCTGACGTCTCTGCCAGCTGAAGCAGAGCTGCCGTTGGGTCCACACCAGGAGACAGGACAAAGATCAGAGGAGTCCTGGTGCTGTCTGCTACAACCTGACACACAAACACACACACACATACACAGAAGGTAAATGGGTTTTGGTATGACTGCAGATAGGTTTGACTGTTTCTATTTCCTAAGCAAATGCAGAAGTCAAAATGGATACAAAAAAAATGAAAGAAAATGAAAAAGGGGGGAAGAAATCAATTGCATTTAGGAAACCCTGAAGCATATCTGATTTATTTCATGCAGTCTCTGTTTCTCTCTGTCTGGAGGGAGAAGTAGAGAAGTTGTGTTGTTGTGCTCGAGATCCGGAAAGCAAAGAGTTAAACATTCAATTTTTCAGAGTTCAAAGCTGAAAATGCCAGCTTTGTATAGAACAGTGTGATGTGCAATCTTGAGTGCGTTTCACCTTAATTTAATGCTAAACTTTGCTGTTTTCACATCTCACCCAAAAGCCCCAATGATGTACAGAACGAAAAAGTTAATTTCTTTGTTCACTGATTCATTTCAATAGTAAGCTGCAAGGCCAGCAGTTCTCTCTGTGTGTTTGTGCGAGTGTCACTCACAGCTTTCATATCAAGGATGGGTGGCTCTACGAACTGAGAGCCCAGGTTGTTGATGACGAAAGCAGTGACGCAGAGAGAGACGCGATCCTGTCGGAGAGATCTTACAATCAGCATCCTCTGCAGCTCATTGCAGCTGTTCTCCCACTCTCCTGCACAGAGGAAGAGATGAAAAATAAAGCATCCAGAGTCAGTGGGAGAGAGAGAGAGGCAAGAGAAATGAAGAGGGAAATTAAGAAACAAGCTGATAATGTGTTCCAGTTCACTAACTTTAAAAGGGGATTTTCATTGGCTTCTTTTGTTTTCATATTGCCCTAATGATATTTTCTATCCCTTTACCAGCTGCAAACCAAAAACACATTTTTTTTCAAGTACTGGAGCTGAATTATGTGTGCCTCTCATTAACGGCTCTCGATCATGCATTCGTCTGCTGATACGGGCATAATTTAAAACAATATAACTCCATTGATTTCCAAATGAACAGCTTTAATGATTCTGTTCTTTAATGTGAATCAAAATCATACACTGTGATCAGTGTAATCCCACATGATTTCCAAAACAAATGATTTTTACATGATGGCTTCTTTCAGTTATTCAAAACCGTACACTGCAAGCGGTCTAAGCCAACTCAGTTCCCCAAAAAGAAACCCTCTCACAAAAGGAATTTTGTAAGTGGATCAAAACCATATAGCAATCAGTGTAAATCAATACCTATTCCCCCAAAATAACCCTCACGAGTTAGTTCTTTATTGTGACTCAAAGCAATGCACCGTGACCAGAGTAATCTAAACCGATATCCAAACAAACCATTTGAACTAATTGGTTCCTTTCAGTGATTCAAGCCATGGACTGTCAACAGGGTAAACCAGCCTGATTCCCAAACAAATTAGACAACTCGTTTAAGTGGATCAAAACCATACAGCAATCAGTTTAATTCAATACCTATCCCACCCCCCACTCCCTCTAAAGAAATCTCATGACATGATTTTTCTTAGCAAATCAAAACCATACACAACCTGATTCATAGACAATTCATTACTATAATCTAATTCTTTTGAGTCAAAACTACAAAGCCATACATCAAGACTAATGTAGTCCTAACTGATTCTCAGAAAAAAATCATGTAAAAAGATTTGTGTTAGCTGATTCTTATTAAAGGGCTGATTCTGATTTTACCGCTTTTTCAAGATTAAATACAAGTCTTTTGTGTCTCCAGACCATGTCTGTAAAGTTTCAGCTCAAAACCCCCATCAGATTATTTATTATACCTTTTAGAATGTTGAAATTTCCTGCTTTGAACAGAGTAGCTGTTTTTGTGGCCTGTGCCTTTAATGCTAGTTCTCCCCGCTCACCGTTCCCTAGTGCCTGTCAGAGTGATGATGATTGATGATCACAGCGAGCTGAACAGATCTTTTAGTTCCAGTTGCTTTGTGTCAGTACAACAACAACAACAACAACAACAAAACAATACTTATTTCCATTCGCTTTTTCTTGTTCACTCAACTTTTGGAAACATCAGCTGCACTGACCTAAAATTATATGTCAGTAATACAAAAAACATTTAGTTGGGTTAACATGAGATTATTTATTAGTTTTTTGAAGAGGTGAACAACTCCTCCTGTTACAAAACTTTTTAAGTTGTGCCAACTAGAATGTCCAAAGTTGAGTAAACAAAAAAAAAAAACATAGTCCTTATTTCCTTTCGTTTTTTCTTGTGTACTCAACATTTTTTTTTAATGATTACTTTTTTTGTATTGTTTTTCCCTTTAATTGATAGGACAGTAGAGAGTATAGATAGGAAGGCGTGGGGAGAGGAGAGAGGGGAAAGATCGGCAGACCCTCGAGGCAGGAATCGAAGTCGGGTCGCCGTGAAAACACCAGAGTGTCATGTGTAACCACTACACCATTGGCACCATTGTACACTCAACTTTTGAAAACATCAGTTGTACTGACCTACAATGTCTGAAGTTGAGTGAAAAAAAATTGGTACTAAGAAATAATACATTATCAGAACAAACAAACATAATTCAATTACAAAAAAAATGCTAACTAAACATTTATTCGAAACAGAGTTAGAAACAGGACAGGAGGTAAAACAACAATAACAGTAAACAAGACAAGGATCAAAACATGGCTGGACAAACAGGGAAAAATACTTTGTAATGCTTCACATGTGAAGGACGCCTTCCTGTTTTTTCAATTGAACTGTTTGTTCTGATAATGTATAATTGTTTAGTACCAATTTTACCTCTTAGGAGTAGTTCACCCCTCCAGAAAACTATTAATCTTATGTTAACCCAACTAAATGTTTTTTGTATTACTGACAAATAATTTTAGGTCAGTGCAGCTGATGCTTTCAAAAGTTGAGTGAACAAGAAAAAGTGAAAGGAACTAAAGATTATGTTTTTTTCCTGTTGTTGTACTGACTTAAATTGTTGATATGATTATACTCGTTACTATGGATACATGTTAATGCACAACTGTCAATCAATTCGGGGTGCGGGGGAAACCACACTCCTGTCACGTTGCGTGGGCCTCAAAATAGGAATGATTTGGATCCTTTTTTTTACAGTAGGAAAGAGTTATTGTCTTTATATCACCCCAATATGACTGTGGAAACACTATACCAACACACAGTTCTGTTTTTTTTTTTTTTTTAAGAAATTTTATTTCTTTCACAACAAAAACAATTAGTTTTTTTTATTTAAAAAATTATCATTATTTGGCTTCCTATTCCTGCATATTTCTTGCTTAAAATCAGAGCAAAAATGTTATGATCTCTATTTCAACCATTTGTAAAATGGCACCACTACCACCACAACAACCACACACACACACACACACACACATTACCAGGAAGTGGTGCTTTCTCTGGTTCCGGATTGGTGTACCAGAGGTGCCAGTCTCGAGGGTACTGCTCAAACGAGGCCATGAGTTCATGGAAATTAGTCAGTTTATCCAGTTCAGTTATGTTGTCCCAGTTAGAGTCCGACAGCCAGCGAGAGCAGGGGTTATCCATCTGTTTCTTTGTATCCAGAACCTAACACACACACACCACACAGAATTTTTGTATGTAACATAAGGACTTTTTTTCTTCCGTTTTTAAGCCAAGACAATCCTTTCCCATAATTCACTTTCAGGAACAAAGTGCACCCCCCACCCGGAGCTCTCACCAATCCCCCCCGGAGGAAGAAGTTATATTCATCCATGTTGAGCTTCCCAGATGCCTCCAGGATCTTGGCACACATGTGAAAACTGAACAGCAACTTGTGACACTCAAACAGTCCTCGACAGGTGTATCTGCAAACAGATCAAACGCTCCCACATCACTCTGAACGTCAGCTTAAAATGATTAAAACACATCAAATCTATGACGCACTTCAGATGACAACAAGCAGACTCTACCTGATGATTATGTATGTGCCTGATCTGTACAGTATGTGTGTGATAGAAGGATCCAGAAGTTTCACTTGATTTGAAAATAAAAAGATAACTCAGAATCTCAGAGCTAAGTTTTAAAGAAAGTGATATTTCAAGTTAAATAATCAACATGTATGAGTGGATGGTAAATCATACTGTACAAACAACCTGGCTTACTTATAGAATGAGTTGAGTGCTACAGAATGGTAGGATATATAAGATTTTCTAAGTTGCAAACCATTCAGAGTGTCAGAGCTGTCAGCAAAAAGACCAATTATTTGTAATTCGGATGGCTGTGGATTAATTGTTCTGAACAAATGATTCAGGCTGCATCTCAAAAGAATGACTTCTCCATGAGAATTAAACATCAATCCCAAAATGACAGACACTTTGTTTTTCTAAAGCTAATTTCACAGCTAATATTTATGCTTATTTATTTCGAACAATTTCATGCCTAATAAGACTCCTATATGAAACTGTGCATTCGCTGACTTCGAACATATGAAGAAACGTCAAAGAATAAAACAATTGCTTTTGTGTATCTTTTCAATTCAAGCTGGATTTATTTTCTATATTTAATTAGACATATTTAGTTTGCATAACTGTGGCAATTGCTCTACACATGCTCTATTGTTTTAATATTTTGTCGTCAGTGTGTTGTTTTATAATTACTTTATTAGTAACACTTTACAATAATGCTATCATTTACTAACATAAAAAACCGTACATTTGTTACCTTAGTAAATGATTTGACACCAAATCAGCATATTTGAATGATTTCCAAAGAATCGTGTGATGCTGAAGACTGAAACAATAGCTTCTCCATTACAGGAATAAATTACATTACAGTATGTATTTAAACAGTAAAAAAATAATATTTCAGAATATTTGCCTTTATTATGATAGGACAGTATGTAGACAGAAAGCAGAAAGCAGTGAGAGTGAGCGAGTTTATAGACATGAAGAAAAGCTGGATAGAGAGAGGAGGCATAGGATTGGAAAAGGGCTGCAAGCTGGAACTTGAACTTGGGAGGCCTAAAGTGCAATGACAGTATATGTCGGAGCATTGCCCACAAGACTATCGACGCTGGCGAGTTTCATAATAATTATGATTATGATTACAGATTTGTATGCAAGACACTTATATTTATTCAGGTGAAGTCTGAATTATTAGCCCCCTGTATATTTCCCCCCATTTTCTGTTTAACAGAAAGAAGATTTTTTCAACAAATTTTTAAATATAATAGTTTTAATAACTAATAACTGTTTTTTTTAATATCTTTACAATGATTAAAGTACATAGTATTTTACTGCATATTTTTTTCAAGATACTAGTATTTAGATTAAAGTGCAATTTAAAGGCCTAACTAGGTTAATTTAGGTAAGTTAGGGTACAGTAATTAGGCAATGGTTTGTTCTGTGGACAGCCGAAAATTATATAATAATAATAATAATATTGACTCCTCAAATGGTTTAAAAAAAAATCTAAACGGCTTTTATTCTTATCAGAATAAAACAACTAAGACTTTCTCCAGAAGAAAAAAATATTATGAGAAATACTGTGAAAAATTCCTCTGTTAAACATGATTTGGGGAATTAATAATTTTGACTTATACTGTAGATTTCCATTAATATATTTTAAAAGAAATGTTGATTGTACTTTCAGAAAGTGTTTCATTTTTAATGGGTTTTGTGTTTTAAAAGCTTCATATTTTGATAAGTTTAAAGATCATTTGCAAATCACAAAGTGTATAGACCATTTCAACATGGTCATTTCTCCGCGATGGACATCCAGCGTTCTCCAGCCTCCGGCGCCTAGACTGCAGCTCTGCACAAGACGTCTGGGCATAGGAGAAATGGTCATGCCCAACTGAGCCTGGTTTCTCTCGAGGTTTTTTAATTCTTCACTTTCGTCAATTGGTGAAGTTTCTTCCTTGCTGCTGTCGCCATTGGCTCGCATGGTTCAGGACTTGTAGGGCTGCGCATCGATGGATTAATCTTCAGTGTTTGGACTCTCAGCAGTGAATATTAAACCACCCTGAATTGAACTAAACTTCAACACTGAAAACTGGACTGACACTGTTTCAATTTTTTATAATGCATGTGAATCTACATTGTAAAAGCGCTATACCAATAAAGTTGAATTGAATTGAATTGAATGTCATTAGCCCATGAACATTTCCTGCTTGTTATCATAACTGTAACAAGAAAATTAGATTATCAATATTAAAATTATTTATCAGAACATTATTTATCAATATGTGGCTCTTTTTGAGTTCTTTGAAGCTATAGAAATTAAAGACATGAAACAGGAAGTACGTTGGGACCATTGTTTTTGTTTACATCCCTCAAAATGGTCTATGTGATTAAAGCATCTGTAAATTTGAACAATAAATCAACCTGGGAGAGATAAAAGGGCAAGTAGAAGTATAAAAACATGCAGCATTTCTCCTTCACCCCTAAACACAAAATCTATGTGTGAGTTAGCGTTTCAGACCTGTAGACAGCATAAGTGTGGTGTCTGTTGAGATTGTTTATCCTCTCCTCCAGTTTGTGGCTGCGGGGGCTGCTCTCTATGCTCAGGATGAACAGGTTGATGTAAGCGTCCAGAGAGAACTGATACATGGGATCTATACAGCCCAGATCATTCAGTACAAAGAACAGGATGGACGCCCTCTGGGCACAGGGGCGGTAGGCCTGAACACACACAAACACACACAGATTGGCGTCTATAGCTTTATCTGCCTCTCTAGCTATCGCCATCCCCATCTCAGCGCTCTTTTTATCTCTCTGCCTTATTCAGAGCCGCAATCTTTAATCCAATCTGGCAACCCTTTCAGCACCATCCCTCTCTCCTTGACCTCCCCCTCATCCCTCGCTTTCTCTCACCTCTCTGGCTGTATCGATTTGGCTCTCGGTCAGTTCGCTGATCTCTAGTTGTTCTGCCACCTCTGTGGCCGTGACTTTGGAGGTCTGCAAGGTATTCACCAGCTGAACGTCATCCAGCAGTGAGCCGGTCGCCTCGTTCAGCAACCTGTACACATGAAAATAGCCAAACGTGACATTTGCTAAAATAAACACCCTGGGGTGAGGGGTGGTAAATGTGTTAAAGGTCCCGTGAAGTGCTTTGAAATGTGCATTTTTTATTCAATGTTTGACGTAATCTCAACTGAAACAGAAAGAAAGGGGAGAGCACAGAGTATCTCCTCCCCCTTTTCAAAAAACAGCCAATAGGAACTGAAGTATAATGTCAAAAAAATCATTGATAGGACAGGGGTGTCCAAATTCGGTCCTGGAGGGTCAGTGTCCTGCAGGTTTTAGCTCCAACTTGCCTCAACACACCTGCAAAGATGTTTGTAGAAAGCCTAGTAAGAGCTTGATTAGCTAGCCCAGGTGTGCCTGATTAGAGCTTGGATTTCCCTGATTTAGGTGAAAGTGACACAGCACGCTTTGGATGTTTTTATCTTGTAGATGTCAATTTTTTGACTGTTTCGGTGCACACTAGGTTATAGAAATCCTTAAGACTAACATATGGATGCTAAAAACAAAAAAACTTTATTTTATTTCGAGTTTAATGTAGTTTTTTGCGACATGTGCTAGCATACGTGCCACCCACCGCAGGATCTCATCCTCAAGCTCCTGCAGCTTCCTCTTGCCAGAGGCGATGTTGATCACCAGAGAGTCCTTCTGTTCTTCCAGCTCTGGACGCTCCTTCCTTACCACGATCCCAAGCAGCTGAGCCTCCAGACCCTGGTGAACACACATCATCCTCAAAGACCTTACTGTCATGGAAATATACTCAGTGACACACACACACACACACACACACACACACACACACACACA